>JAIZAY010001320.1:0-16656 GCA_029531755.1 Holothuria leucospilota | reverse complement strand
GGAAAAAAAAACCCCAAGGGGGAAAGGGGGGCCCCCTTTTTTCTATATTTGGATTTTGTCATTAAAAATGATTCAGTACCAATGTAAAGGACACTATTTTTAAAGGGAGTTTCTTTTTTATTAAATGGATCCTGATTGTTTCTTCAGTTTTTAAATTGTTTCCCCTTATCCAATGCTATTTCAGCCCAATACGGTCCGGCTGTATAGGCATGGGTTTCAGCGGGAGTCATGAGCCTGCCCCCCCCCATTGAAAATGAGGGAAATAAATAAATTTTACCTTAAAATTTGCATACTAGAGGCAGCCCTTTTTAAAACGGTCCCTTGGATTTTTATAACCCGGCAAGTTTATAATTGGGTGAATCTTGTTGTAATGGGTTTGGCCACATCTGGTGGGAACGGATTTGCGAAATTAAGTATTCTGAACCTTTGTTTATTTCATTGTTGGTGCCCATGTAAAATTTAAGGTTTCTGGGCAACAGGGTTTCCCCGACTTTCTTAAAGGGGGCATATTAAAGTTCTAAAAACGAAAACCCAAAATAAAAGATCTTAATTATAGGCATGTCCTTTAAGGGTTGGCCCCGGGTCCATGTAAGACAATAGTTTTCAAAAATGCTTTTGGGTTTTTTGGGGAAGGGGACACTTGGAAAAATTTTGTTAGGGAATAAAATTTTTTTTTGAAAAAAAAATTTTTTGTTATTCAAAAAAAAAAATTTTTTTTTTAAGTCCCTTTCAAAAGGGTTTAAAAAAGGGGGTGATTTTCCCCGGGGTACCAAACAAAGATAAAAAGTTTAATGCCCGGTCCCCTTTTAAGATACCCCCTCCAAAAAAAAAAAGTTTTCCTTTTTTTTAAAATAAACTCCCGCTCCAGGATTTTTTCACACCTTTTCCAAGGTTTTTTTTACTTTTTTTTTTTCCCCTCCCCCCGGGGGGGGGGGGGTTTTTCCCCCTTTTTTTTTAAAAAATTTTTAAGGAACCAAGTTTGTTAAAAAATGGGGGGGGGGCGTTTCAAAACCCCTAACTTTTTCTTTTTTACCCAAAAGTGCCCCAAATAAAAAAAAGGGGGTTTCTTTAAAAAAAAATTTTTTTTTTTGGGCTGGCCCGGGTTCCCCCGGGGGGGTTCCCATCTAAACCAAAAAAAGGGGGGGGGGGAGCCTTAAAAATTTTTTTTGGGGGTTTTAATTTTAAGTTTTTTTTGGGGGGGGGGGGGGGAATTTTTCCCCACCCTGGGTTGGAAAGTTTTTGGGCCCCCCGTGAAAAAGGCCCGGTTTCAATTTTGGGGTCCAAAAAAAAAATTATAAAAAAAGGGAGGGGGGGGGTTTTTTTTTTAAAACATGGGGGGAGGTGGAGGGGGCCAGAAATTTTTTCCCCCAAATGGGGGGGATTTTTTCCAATGTCCAATAAAGTAAAAGGGGCCCCCTTTTAAATTTTTTTTTAAAAAAAAAATTTTTTTTTTTTAAATTAAAATTAAAAATTTGGGAAAAAAACCCTCCCACCCCAAGAAAATTTTTTTTTTAATACCAATCCCCCTTTGTGGGGTTTTTGTCACACTTAAAAGGTTGAACTACTCACGGTGGGGCCAGGCCCAGGCTGGGGGGTGGGCCCGTGTCCCCCCTAAGATATTAAATAAAGGAAAATCACCTTAATAAAAAATTTTAAAGTAAGGGTGGGCTGTTTGACTCCGGAAATATTAACAAAATTTTAATCCCAAGGGGTTTAAATAAAACTTTTTTGGGTTTTTATTTTTTTCATTAAAAATACAATTTTCCGCGCTCACGCGCTTTCACTTCAGACATTTTGCTACACCGCTCCAATTTGGTATAACAAAGTGGATTCCACCTTCCCCCCTTTCCCCGTAATTGTAACTTTTGGTGGGTTGTATGAGGGGGGGCCTTCTGTCCTTCTTTTTCCCCAAAATGGGGGGGGTTTCCCCTTTGAAATTTTTTTATTAAGGTTCCCTTTTTTCAATTTGGGCTATTTTAAAAATTTTTTGGGGAATATCATACTAAGAAAGGTGGTAGCCGGGGGGTGGGGGAGGGGGCCTTGACAATGTTGGTTTTATTTTTTACATTACTGGGTTCCCATTATCGCAAATAGGCTGGGGAGTGTTTCCAGATCGGACATTTGCCAGATTTCCCCCCGCCTCCTGCAACTTGAGGGAAAAAAAGGGTTAATTATTTTACCTTTGGAAAGGGAAAATTGGTAAATTATAGGAACCTTATTAGTAGGCAGAAAGAATAACTTTGTTACGTGGGGAAATGTTTTTTTTTAAAATTAAGGAAAAGGGGGGGAAAAGAAAAATCTTTTTTTTTAAAAATTGTTTCCAAAAATATTAAAAATAATTTTTTGAAAAAAAAAAAGGTTGAACTTCCCAAACTTTTTTACAGATTTTCTAGTCCACCGGCCCAATCGGGCAAATTAGATTAAATACCACCTTTTTAATCCCAGTCGTTTACCTCATTAGCTATGATTATTTCTTAAAGTCGGGCCTTCGGGTCCATTTTTTAATTTTGGGCAAAGAATTCAGCTATTGGCAATGGCAAGCTTTTGAGTTTTGAATTCATTAATTTAAAAGGGCTTACCATCTCCCTTTTTGTTTTTTTTTTTTGGTTTTTTTGGGTTTGAAAAAAAGGGTTTTTTGGGGGGGTTTTGGGTGGGGGGTAGGGGAAGGGGCCCCTTTTCCCCCCAAAAATGGGGGCAGTCCCAAAAACCTCCCCCCTCCCCCAAGGGCCCCCCCTTGGTTTTTGGAAAATTTCTTTTTAAAAACCCAGGCCGAAAAAATTTTGACCCCCAAAAAAAATTTTTTGAAAAATTAATAAAAAATTTAAAAAGGGTTTTGCCCCTTCTTGCTGCTTTTTTTGTCCCTCCCTTTGTTAAAAAAATGAAATTTGAAATGTTTTTAATAAATTTGGGGGGCCCCCCCCAAAATTTTTTCCCCCAAAACCCCCCCCCTTTTCCCATTTTTTTTAAAAAAATTTCCCCTTTGGAAATTTTTTTTTTTCCGAATTTGGGGTCACCCCTTATCAAATTTTTAAAGGTTTGGTTTTTTCATCCCTTGGGCCATTTTTTCTTTTGCTTTTTTTTTCCCAACATTTCCAAACCCCTTAAAAGAAAGAAATTTTTTTTAAATTTCAACCCTTTTTTAATTGAGATTTTTAAAAAACCTATTTTTTTTGGGTTTTCCCAAAAATTTTTTTTTTTTAATTTTACCCCCCCCTTCCCCCCCCTTTTCCCTTTAAAAAACTTAAATTTTCTAAATTTTTTTTCCAATAAAAATCAAACTTTTGCAAAAAAGCTTATTTTGCAAACCTGGGGGAAATAAAAAAATTTGGGGGGGGGGGCAACCCCCTTTCCCCCTTTTTTTAAAAAGGGCCCCCCCCCCCAGACATCCCCCGGGGAGGGCCCCAAAAAAGGTTTCCCGAAATAAATTTGGGGGGAAAAGATCTAAAAAGGGGTTTTTTTTTCTGGGGGGGGGGGGGTTTTGGGGGTTAAATGGAAATTTTTCCCCGGGAAAACTTTTAAAAAAAATTTTTTTAAAACGATGGGGTTTCCCCTTTTTTATAAGGGGAAAAAAACTTTTTTGGGGCCTTTTTTCCTTTTTAATTTTTTTTTAAAACCCCATTTCAATTTCTATTTTTTAAAAATTTAAATTTTTTATTTATTTTTTTTTAAAATGGCAATTTGGGTGTAAAGGCCAATTTAAAAATTTTTTTAAAATGGGAAACTCAAAAATTTTTTTCCCTTTGAAAATTTCCCTTTTCCCAGTTTGCCCTTTTCCCCCTTGGGGTTCCAAATTCTTCCCTTTTCCATTATTTTTTCCAGGCTTTTTCCCGCCTTTTGGTTTTTTCCCAAACCCCAAACCAAAATACCCTGTCTCCCCCAACAGGAAAAAAATTTAAAACCATTCCCAAAATTTCCTTAAATTAAAAGGAAAAAATTTCCCCCTTCCCCCCCTTTGCCAAGTTCCCCCCCGGTTACACCCCAAATTTAAAAATTATTCGGGCCTTTGTGTGGGAATTTCCCGGGGGTAAAATTTTCTTTTTTTTAAAAAACACCCCTCACGCCCCCCCTCCCCCCTTCCTCTTTGGTTGTTTTCCACGGTTTTCCGGAATTCTTCTTAAAAATTTTTTTTTCCCCCCCTTTTTTCCCCCCCGGGCCCCGGGGGCTGAAACCTATTCTTTTGGGGGTGAAGAAAGTCAAATCTCGGGAAAAATCACACGTTTGTCCTCTCCCCAAACAATTTTAAAAAAATCACCCCTTCCAAAAAAACAAATAAATTTTTTTTAAAACCCATTTTCAAAAATTTTTATCTTTTAACAAAAGGCTTAACTTTCCCGAATTTCTTTTTTTCGAGTTAAAAAATAAAGGGAAAAATTTTTCCTAAGTTAAATCCCTGAAAAATTTCTTGCCCAGGGGGTATTTTGTTTAAGTCCGGGGGAAAGGGGTCTGGGGGGGTTTTTCCCCACCCTTTGAAATTTTGGAAAAATTTAAATTTTTCCGGGACTTTTCAAAAAAAATCCAACAAAATTGTCCTTTTTTGAATTTTAAAAAAATTTTGGGTTCCCCAAATGAGTTTTTTTGGAACCCAAAACGGGGAAAAACCCGGATAGGGGGGGGGCCCATGGAGGCTAATGGGGTGTTCCCCTCCCCTTTGGGTTTTTTCCCCCTTATCCCATTACAAAATTTGGGTAACTAGAATCCTTTTGAAAAAAAGGGGTTAAAAAAAGTTTTGTTTTTTGGGGGAAATTAAAAAATTGGGCCAAATGGGGGGTTGTTTTGGCCCCCAAATTACCCCATGTTAAAGTAAAAAGTTTTTTTTTAAAACCGGAAAATTTTCCAAACTTTAAAAGTATTTTTTAAAAGCCCCCCTGCCAAAAGGGCGGGTTTTTTACCGGAAAAAATTTACCCACGCCGGCCAAAAGGAAAAAAATTCTTTAAATTTTCTCCTTTGGGCAACTTTCGGTTTTTCCAAATTTTTGGAACCAAAAATTTCAAAAAAATGTGAGAGAAATGTTTTCATTTTGGACCCGCGGGGGTTTAAAAATAAAAACCCGGGTTTAAAACGTTTTGGACAGACCGGGGGCTTACAAAATAAGGCACTACAGTGTTTGGATACCTTACAGAGTTCAGTGCAAAACACAAACAGTGCCAGTGGAGGTACTGATGACAGTGGTGTACTTAGGGGGGCCTTAGGGGACTAGGGCACTCCAATTACTATGCCCGGATGCTTTTTACGTTCCCTTCAAACATACGTAAACTTTTTTAACAACAAGTTTTTGACTTCAAAAAGGTAGAACATTGTGGCACCAGCATTGCATGTTAATTAAGGGCAACCTAAAGTTTTCAAAAATGTTCAAAAGGGGGAAGGTGGAACCACCCAATTACCATGTACTCACACTCACTGATGGACGCGATGGTATTCTGTTTTAGTTCTAAAATAGTCAATGGTTAACTACAAAAATTATTGAAAAGGTAGCATATGTGCACGCCGGATGCATGACGGACACCTAATTTTTCAAAAAATTTTCAAAGGGCGGGGGAACTCCCCACCCCTTAGGGGGGACCCTCCAAGGCAGGCCCCGAGCAACAAACATACTGCCATGGGCCACCGTGAGCAGAAAACCTGGTCTCTCCCCAAGATGTAGGACTGCATCAGTAGTTAAATCACGAAATTAAAGGGGTGACTCGGGTTTGTTAAACCGCTCCCTGGTCAGAGAAAATTAGGTTGCTTGAGTGGGTAAGTTTTTCAAGTTTGAGTATCATGCAGGGAGAAAGAAATATTTGTATTGTATACAAGAAACGCCTTTCAGTTGAGGTTCCGCCACAGATCTTGATGCCTCTGTGATTCCATGGTGGAACATAGGTTGCGAAAGACCGCCCAGAGGGGGCTTGGGGGAAAAAAAAATGCCATCGCCGAAAAAAAAAAAAATTAAGAGAAGTCGGGATATCCGGGAAAAAGGGAAAAAGAGGAAGGAGAATAATTAAAAGAAAAGAAAAGTAAACAGTTAATAAACGGCGGGATAAATCAAAAACGGGACAGACCAGAAAAGGAAATAATATGAAAGGGTGCATAACTGGAAGTTAAGGGCAAGGTGGGGGACCGAGGATATATGTGGCTGGTAAAAATGTGGAAAAGGAACGGGGTCGGTTACTGTTTTGTGGTAAGGAACAGGGATATATGGATGGTTGCAAAAAAAACGAACAGGACGACATAGCCTGTGAAAGAGAAATGGCTGGAAGACAATGGAAGACAAAGGGACAAGGGCCTGCAGAAAGGGACTTTGCAAGAGGGAGAAAAATGGGGCGGAGAGAAAAGGAAAGGGAAGGAAACAATACAAGGTGAAGGCGGGAAAGAAACCGCACAGAGAGGAAAGCATGTTGATACTATAAAACGCAGGTAGGAATTTTCGGGAAAACAGAGATAAGGGGGAGTATGGCGAATCTCAAGGGGCAAAAGGGGGCGTAAGCCCTATTTCAGCAAAAACAATGATTTTTTGTGACGAATTAAATCCCAAAGGGCGCCCATCTGATTGCACCATGCATATTCTACAGGACGTTTACGCCCATTATTCAGTTCTGGATTTCCCGGACCCTTGAAAGGGGAAGGGAACAAATGAAGAGAGGCAGGGGTAAATGTGGGAGAGGGGAGGGGACGGAAGGACAGCTAAGAGAGCCTATAAGCTAAAGTTTATTTACTGATTTTAGGATACTAAAAGACATTACAAATGCGTCCACCCAACAAAAAGTATATTTAGTTGGGGGCATCAAAACATCTTAGGGTGGTGCGCTCTTTTGATAAGACGCAAAGTTTTGAAAATTGAAAAGAGTAGCTACATTCCACACCAATGCAACGGGGCCGTACGTACTCGAATTCCTGACTCGAGTCCAATGCTTGTCGTCGGGACTTCGGAAACGGGCCTCAGGAATGGAGGTTCCTGGAATCTGAATTGGGCCGAATGGGCTGCAGCTGGACTCGGGGATCGGAAAACCGATTCAAGAAAGAGTGAGTTGCACAAAAAAAAAACGGAAAGTAAATATTTGTTCCTAGGGCTACATGTTATTGCTGCACCCGATCAACATTATATAATATGGGTTCCACATCACAGTCAATTTAAAAATACAAGCTTGAAGCAGGGGCAGAAATTGGGATCCTAAAAATGCCCGGGGGTTTAATAAATGAAATTACAAAAACAGTACAAAAAAAGCAGATGGCAACACTTCGCCACAAACAAAAGCTGGACTCGGAAATCGGCCCGGAAATGAAGAAAAACCTGGGGACTCGGAACTGGCCTGAATTTGAAGAAAACTCTGGGAAATTCGGAAACGGCCGGGAAATTGACGTGTATATGGGATTCGGGCATTGCCATGATTGGTGGTCACGTTAAATCTCACATGGACCGGATTCGGGCCAGGGGGGACAAGGATCAGCCTGTAATACGGAGAGAGGAGTTGGGACAATTACGATCAGGGACTTTTTTTTTAAAATTTTTAAAGAAGGTATCCCAAAAAGGCCGAGTTTTAAGAACTTGCGCGCGAGGGGCGGGGGGAAAGGGGATCCCCTTCCCACACGGTTATGTGAAAATATGTTGTATTTGGTGCTACTCTACGGATTAATCTGTATCCACAAAAAAGGAGACACAGTTATTATGTTTCTAGAAAATATTTTAGCGAATAAACCATCAAGTTAAAATTATTAACTATGGAAGTAACTATATAGAAAATCAACTACACAAACAAATATTGCTGCAAAAATTATAATTTATCATTCTTGACAAGTATGCAGAATCACATGAAAACAGCTTCAAAAAAATGTTAAGGGTGTTGCTTGTACATAGACCTCTACAACTTAGGACATGTGTCACGATATTTTAGGGCGGCACAATTTGTCCCTTCGGTACGTAGATGGAGTGGCAAAAGTACGCTGCCAGTGCTCCGCGTCAAAAAAAAACCAGGGGTCCAGGAGCGCCGAGAAAATTTGGTCCAAAACTGCCTCCCAGAATCCGACTGGAAGGCACTCCCCAGGCTAATTGCCGCACCAAAATAGGGGAGGAAACACTAGTAAATTATTGTAAAAAAAACACATAAAAAAATACCAAACATTTGCGCAAGGGCGGGCCTGCCCCTCCCCCCCCCCTGCCCAGTGGTACTAACAGTTTCCGTTGCAAGATTAAGATCAGTCCAAAACAAAATAACCTAAAAGAGCCACCCATTTGGCCTATAGGCAACCCTTAAAGTAAACAAAAAAACTTTGCAAAGGAGGGGAAGGGGGGAACCCTCCCCGTATTTCGGCATCCTTATATGAAGGTATTAAAAGGTGGACAGGAAAAGGATTGCCACACCTGCGTAATACAATCGCAGGGGCACCCAAAAAGTTCAATTTACGGAAGGGGGGGGGACAGGGGGGGGGGGGGGAGGGGACCAGAGGTGGGCATAGACGGGACCTGTTTTCCCCCCATCACCAAAATTCCTGGGCAGCGCACCTGTAGCTAGCAAAAATTGTAAAAACGGTGAAGATGAAAAGCGCGTGTAAGCGCGGGATGACAATTTGGGAATTTGAGAAAAGAAAAAAAAAGTACAGAAGAAATACAAAATACGTTCTTTATTTAAACGACCTTGTGGGACTAGTTGTGGTTTCAAAAACCTGGAGTCAAATCAAGCGGACACAACGTTTACAGGTAGTGTAAAATTATTATTTCGATCGATTTTTTTCTGTAGGGACACAGGTTGATGGTACGGGGGGGCACACGGGGCCCACGTACCCCCAACTAGCTGGGGGCCTGGAAACATAACATGAAATCCGTCGGTCGCACCAACAGAAACATTCCCCAAGCATATATGTCTTTTTGGTGGCTATTAGACTACAAAAAAGGCCGAATTTTTGATGTCACATTTTTGTAAACATCAAAATTCCCACTTTGGGAGATAGTCCCCAAAATTGGCTTTCAACAAATGAAAACAATTTATTAGTAATACCCCTTAGAGTCGACGGGTGTTCTGCGTTCCTGTAGGAACCACCAATTAAGCATTGTACCATGGGAACAATAGGGGGTCTACAGGGTGGGACCCGGGTGCCCCAACCGGGCCTACAGGGGAGGCACTGCCCGTCACTACGAGGGCCTCAGAGGAGGCCGGGTTCATTACATTGCTGGGAGGTCCGTTTTTGGAGGAACGCCTTTGAAACCCTAGTGCCCCACCCTTTCGACAAGGTCTGGTACGCCAAATGCGTGCTTGGGCCCAAAACTAGAAACATGGCTGGGGGGACCTTGCTCACCAAGTGGAGGCTACCAAAAGGCCCGAAACACGAACGAAAAAAGGTTTACTAAAAGGTTTCAAGAACTCAAGAGAGGGGCAGATAATTCAACAAGTATCGGCGGTCTTAACCCCACTCCATAGCACAAAAGAGGTTTACTCTGGTAATACAAGCCAGAATGTCCGGTTATAGAAACGCATTACTTCAAATAATCTTTTTGAAGAAAAAATAGGGATGCCTACGTTAGTATCAGATAACTACCGCTACCCAATTTAAATTTAGTTTCCAGCATTTTTGCACAGGTGGGGGGGGGGGGGGGCATGCATGGCTGCACTTCCCCGCTTTAGACCTCGCCAACCCTGCTTAGTACGAGGCCCGGGAACCTGTTATTCTGGGCCATCGGGGACTAGGCCAGTCTCGAGAAGGAGGAAAGAAGAGCAATTGTGATAAATTTTCGGTGGAACTGAAATGCTCGCGATCAAGGGATGCCATTTTTAATGGAAAATGCAATTCCTTTTAAAAAAGTAGTAGCCTCCTTGTAACAGTAGTGGGGACTGAATTTCATATGGAGGGGGACACCAGGGTAGTGACCCCAGAGACTTAAATAAGAAAGGGGAAAGTGTTTGAGTCGGTGCCGTTCGACTGAGGCTTACATTGATTGGTTCAGGGTGATCAACAACACCACCCCTACAGGCCCTTCAAAAAAAATTGCGAGAATTTTGAAAACCACAAAGTGTTACTCCACGACAAAAGT
The DNA here is from genome assembly GCA_029531755.1 of Holothuria leucospilota. Taxonomy (NCBI): domain Eukaryota; kingdom Metazoa; phylum Echinodermata; class Holothuroidea; order Aspidochirotida; family Holothuriidae; genus Holothuria; species Holothuria leucospilota. Next base: position 6,655 of record JAIZAY010001320.1, on the reverse strand, counting down.
ATATTTGATCCAAAGGGGGGGGACATGGGCCTTGCCTTGAACTGGAAAGTAATTTTACGGCATTTTTTCGTCAAAGTTTGGGGACTTTATTCTGAGTTTTGTATTCCGCCGGTCACTTATGGTCAAAGTTAAACAACGACGGGTTCCCTCCGTTTCACTGACCCTACATTTAAGTTCACCTTTCGGTCTCCCGCAATAAAAAAACAAAATGTTGGAAATCGCTTCCCCAAAAAAATCCCAGGGCCCATAACTATGTTCAAGGCGACTTTTCCCTCTGTAACCGCGTTCGGAAAGGGACAGATTGAAGTGTTATATGCAGGGAGTGCCTATTCTCGTAAAAATTGTGGTCCCGCGGACACATCTTGTTCCTTGTGTGGGGAGGAGGACCACGATCTCCGAGAAGGGAAAAATTATTGGGTCCGGGGAATATTTTTGTGGAAAAAAGTGGTATGGTGGGGAACACATTTTCCAGGGAGGAGGGGGGACCAGCATCCTTTACCACGCGGCAAAAAAAAACCAATTTTTAGGCTTTAGGTTTTAATTAATAACCACAAAGAAGAACTGGCAGGATATAATTCAATAAGATATACTGGGTCCAAAAACATTTCAGTAGGAACCCTAACCACTCTTATATCTAATTTAAAAAAGGTCGGTTGACTGCATGCACCAAAAAGGAGCTTTTTTCAACATTATCAGTTTAAAAGAATTGAAGTCTCCAAATCAAAAGATTCCGTTGAAATATTCAATTTTGTTATTACCCCCCCCGGGTTCTCAAAATATACCGTCTTCAAAAAAATTTGTAGGTTCTGAAGAAATAAATTGTTTGCTATGCAAAAAATAAATGAAGGGAAGTGGCACCAGTGTGAAGATTGGTTCTTTTTTGTTAAACCCTATATTAAAATATCTCTAATTAAGGATCAGACAGATTAACAACTTAGGTGAGGTGATATAATATTTAAAGAAAAACTTAAATTTATATAATAAAACCCTCAGGCATAAACAATGGCTTGCTTTGCCAGTGTCCTGAAAATAAGGTTGAAAAAAAAAAAACAAAGGGCTACATGTGACATTATTGTATGTCCCTTCGTGGGATTTTCATGATTATTTGAAATATTTAAGCGTAGGTTTAGTACTGATTAACAAGTGGAAATTAGAAATACTGGTAAAATGCAGTATGTGATGGGATTTATGGGGAAAAAAACTGGGCAGTTGTCTGAATTTTTAAGCCTTTTTACATCAAAAACCACGAGGTAGTTACAGTGGAAAACTACCGTAACGATGTAGTAGCTCGGCATTCTAAATACCCGTTAGGTCCACTCAAAAAGACTTCAAATCTGAAAGGCAATGGGCAAATAATAAAACGTCCCACCACACCACCGGGACCTAACCAGGGGGGACCAGGTGGAATTCTTAAGCGATTTTCCCCTCTGGAGTATCACACCGCCAAGGGCCGGTTTTGTTTAAAACCTCTTGCTGTGGTGTTACATCTGGATTGTAAATAATAACCCTTTGGCTATCAGTACATTTTGCGGCTGAAGTAAGGGGGGATCACAGGAGTGGCCAGGAAATATACGCTTTCTTGTAACCGTATCGTGCTACGATTGTCACTTTGTGGTGTTCCACTATTATAATTTTTATGTTTCATGGAGCATAAGTGGACTTATCATCTATAAAATATATATATATAGATATAGTAATATATTATATATTATTATAATATATTATTGAGGTAGAATAATATTCTAATAGACTCTCATAATATATAATAGATAATTATATAATTGATCAAAAAGAAGTTTTTAAAATTTACAACTTACACCCCTTTTCGTGGGCATATTTGCGCAGAGCAGGAGTCTTCTGGCTGCGGTAGGTATAAGTACGATGTTGGATGGCAATAAACAGCGTTTTGCTTTTTCAAGTATATTAATTTGCTGCCGAACTGTGGGCAACAAAACTATTTACATGAAAAAGCTTTTGGTGCCCTGTGAAGTCCCTTCCTAGGAGCATTTGAAAAGGCGTGTGGAGGAGGTGTGGCATAGGTACAATACAAAGAGGGAAATAAACGTAAATGGCAACTCGTAATATGATTATAGGGAAGTCCCCACTCGCTTGAAGGGTGGGACCCAAAAGTTTTCCGATTGTATTCAAAGCTAATACCAACTCCCGATTCTTCGTCAGGGGGACTTGGTTGTGCAACAATATTTTGATTTCACACCGCTGGCTACTTTCTTTACTTTTTCAAAAGTGGCGAGCCGGCATGGGCCGGGGCAGGGTGGGGGGAAATGGGATACACGGTTGCACACTAAATTGAGACTGTCCGGGAAAAAAGTTTTAAAGGAAGCCACAAGCTCCTTAAGTTTAAAAGATATTATAGGGGGATTAGGGTGATGGGTCGGTCTGAATCCCTGATGAACTATTTAATCATTTTTTTTATCCACCAAGTCGTTCTCTAAAAAATAGAACACACAATTCTCGCATTTTATTATGTTCAAAAGTATCCACAATGTTGGGGGCGGGCTCCGGCCCTTACAGGGCCTCCACCACAATGGTGTGTTTACCATGCAATTACAGTCCTCAAAAAAAAACAGATCGTATTATTCCAATGATGGAGTTCTGACAAAGTACACATTTAGAATTAGGGGACCTGTGTAAGGGGGCTCGGTCGATTGATTTTTTGGAACGTGTTGTAGGGGGGGAGGGGGGGGCATATTCCTGCAAAAAATTTTTCTCTCCTACCTGTTGGGTGAGTATAAGAGAGGGAAGGTCCCCCCAGCCCAGTAGCAAAAATGGGCCAAAAGGTTTCAAATATTGGGGGGTTAATACTATGAAAAATCGGGGGATACGTCTAAAAACCAAGGAAAGGCAGGCTCAGCAGGGGTGGGCTTTGGATTTTGATAACATGGGGGGGTAGCGTCCGGGAACTGGGGGGGCCCAGCTACGTATAAAAACCCCACGGAAGATGCCAAGGGGTGCCGAAATAATGATCCTAAACCCTTCAAAAAGTATAAGGGTTCGCGCCAACAAACATGCGTCGACAGCAAAACTTGAGGTATTAGTAAAAAATCGATTCATAATTTTTGATTTTCATTGAGGGCGAAAGTGAAAAAGTTGGTATATTAAAAGAACATGGGCCTCCTTAGAGCAAAACCACGAAATTTGATAGGGGAAACCGGTGCGGACTAACATGGGTCTCTCGGGGAATGCATTCTTTATATTACTCATAGAGGGGCGACCAGGACGAAAAAAATGAAAAAATCCTTTTTTTACAAAATATGTTTGCCACAATAATGAGGTTGGAAAAAAAAGAAATCTTTAAAAAGATAGGACCAAAAAAAGTAGGTAGATGAGGAAACTTCGCCAAAGAGTTGTATTTTTCGCTTTCTCTAGAATCAACGACAGCCAAAAATATTGTGGAACCTTTAACGTTTAAATATTACAATCCAAGAGTTTGAAAATGAGTGGCTCGTTTACAGCATATACACACTAGGCCTTAAGACTGACAAAGGGGGGGCGACTTTAAGCGCGTCGAAGTAAGTTTTTTTGGGGAAGTTTTATTAAAGAGAAGAAATTGGCTGGCAGGATAACTACTGACTACGGTGGGACCTGAAAAATGAGGTTTTGGGAATACGACTGAGATCGTGTTCTTAACCACTACTCTCCACTACATGTGAGTTTTGGTTACGAGGTACCTCCCACCTTTTGCGTTTTCAGGGGTACCCACGAACAAGTGTGTGGGGTGGGGGTGGGGGGTGGGGGGGGGGACCACCTGTGTGAGCGTTACCCTCTTCTCAAAAAAAGGGGGAGGGGAAAGGTCCCCCCGTCTTCACCCCTACCCCAATCGACGCGATGTTCTGGGCACCAAGAGAGTCACTGATGGAGGAACATCAGCATGGTAGAAAGAAAGCTAAGTAAGGGAATTCAGGGGAACGAACATTTATGAAATGGAAAAGCTGCTTTACGAATTTACAGGCAGAAAACCCCAGAAGGCTCGAACATCTACATGAGGCGGAAGGATCGGGCTTTTCATAAGTGCACATGTCGCAAGCACACTTGTGATGGAAAAGATTTAATGCAAAATGGGCCCGCTCGCGCACCCCACAGTCCACGGCACCACTAACTCGGTCGGAATTTTCAACTCTTGAATAACCATACTGGGGCAAATAATAAAGTACTTTGGTATGCAAGACAACTTGTTCGAAAAAAATTAAATATATCCGCGTCGGCAGGAAAACCCTTGGCATCACATAGGGATCTTAAAGTAATTCAATATATGAAAGTAGTATTAACGGTTTGAAGGTCATTAGGGCAAATGTAGGCCTATTGGGTGTGGTCGTTGCATTTTTTTTTTCACCGGAGTTACAGCCAAAGCTAAAAAATGGCCATTAAAAGAAATTAAGAAATAATTATTCAATAACGGTTCTAAACGAACACGATAAATTAATAAAAGATTTGCCAAAAGACTGCACCCATTCATCTAAGCCACTATATCTAAACAAGGGAAATTTTCAGGGGAGGGAGCTGTTAGGCCCCGACGAAGAAAACACCTTTACGGGTTACATCAGGGACGAGCTAACAAATAAAATTTCTAAAAATTGTGGTAATTTTCCAACTTACAAAAATCAATTACATATTTTTGTCAAAAAATGCATTATTGCATTAAAAGCGTCGTAAAGAACAAAACCAAGTTTCGCAAAAGGGGAGGGGGCACATCCCCTTTCCCCTTTCTTTCTTAGACCTCCCCCCCCCCCCAGGGGGACATCCCGAACAAGGTGGACAAAGGAAGGATTTGCCCCGAATGCAAACTGGCCACGATGATGGCGAAATGCTCAAAATTACACGACTTTCAGGTTTATATGGAGGGGCTTAAGGCATCATTTCGGTAGGCACCATCACCAAAACTTGCCGGTTTGCCACTGTTTCACGGTAAATTATCGGTAAAATCCCGCGAGGATCGGGTTGTATCTATCTGGCTTGCATCATCAAAGATAATAAGTCTCATTGGGGAAAAACAATTGTTTCCTTGTGATAACGTTAATGTTTTTTTCAGTCCCATGATCATAGGTTCTGCGCATTTTAGGGGAACACGATTACGTTTAACTGGATCATTGCTTGGTGACCAAATTGGCAATTGGATTGGTGTATTAGCTTACAAGTGTTTGACTCTTTACATTATGAGTGACAAAAACGCGGGGAACCATTCCGTCCCACGTACATTTGTTGCAAAGTCATCCAAGCTGAAATATAAAACCGAAGGGAAGAAAAGAAAACGAGGATGGAAAAAAGTAGCCATCTTGTCCCGCCTACAGTATAGCAGGCAGGGATCATCGCAAAAAAAACAAATACAAAAAGTACAAAAAGAACAAAAAGTAGATCCTTTAAAATTTGCAAAATATACCACCTAAAACTGCGTATAAGGGACCTCAAAATATTAAAACAAAATGTCAAACACGGGTCGTGGACATCCCCCACCTTCGAAAAGCCCCCCACCCCCCACAGGACGCGGGGCCGCAAACTAAAACGTCAAAACCTCACGCAGTCGAGAAAACCCAGATTCATTAAACGCACTTTGAAAAACAAAATACAAAATAAAAAGCTCATTAAAAAGTAATTTTGCAAAATCAGGGAGGCAGGAATAGGGAACTGCCTGCCTCAAGTATGTTGATATCCAATTATACCTCTCCAAAAAAATGATAAATTTTAGGAGTTTTTATAGGGGAATTTCTCACTTTAAATTCTTAAACATGGAGACTTATCAAAAAATCTGGATATTAAACTGCAACTAAATACAACCAGAAAGAAAAGGTGCCATTTCCTGCAATCGGAGGCATTTTTTTTGCCAAATTTTCTCTGGTGTGTCCGCCCGCGCCAACTCATGGTGTGAGTTCTCGCTGGTCGGGGCATTGTGTCCCCGCTATAAAATACAATCCTGGACATGGCCAGCACTTAACCGACCACAAAAATCCCCAAAATGATGTATTTCAATGAAATCCTACTTCGTTATTGGCCTAAAACAATCAGGGTTTTTTTACGAAACGCAGTGGGCTTGAGCAAGGGGAATGAGCTGGGAAGACTGTATTTGGAGGGTTCCTGGGGCTTTGGGAAATATTTTAAGGATAGGGAAAAGGGATAGTTTTCAGAGTGGAGTGAGGCAAAAGCGCGCTGAAAAAATCGGCATTACTAGATCCCTTTTTTTTTTTTTCAGGGAAATAGGAAAGCTAAAGAAAAAGTAGGGACACTATCCTCAAGGAAGAAGGCTCTTTCCCCCCCCTCCCTTCGCTAAGCGACCTCTCCCTATTACGGGACCTGGAAATTGGCACTTTTGTCCGAGCCTTACAAACTGCGGTAAAACAATATTAAAAGAGTCGGTAAATTTACCACGATCGATGGGAATAAAAACTGTGTTTTGAAAACATTCTTAGCCACGCTAAGTAAGGGCCAGGAGTCATGATAATTAGAAGAGTTTGTACGCAGAGCTATGGCGGACAACGCCAGGAGCTCTACAGGAAGTAACCCCGGATCCCGAAAAAACAATATTAAAAAAAACGGGGGGGTACGCGAAGCCCGCCCGAAAGGAAAAGGAACAACAGGTTGACACAGCTTTGAGAGAAGTAAATGTTGTACCAGATTTTTTAAGTTTAAATGCAGATTTTCGTTG
>JAIZAY010002311.1:0-10043 GCA_029531755.1 Holothuria leucospilota | reverse complement strand
AAATGCTCACAGCAATTTGGACTCTCTTTTTGAGTTTCTTGGCAGGTAATTCCCTGTATCTAGCCTACTTAACCAATTATTTCTACAATTTTCTTATTTAGAAGTTGTTAATCATTCAGAACAGGCATAATGACTAGTACGACTAAACTTGATCAGACTGGAAGGTATGATAATGTTATCTTCGCGTAGATGATTCGACTTTTTACACGGCGGGCATTTTGTCAGTCGTGATTTTTCATTGGAAGATGAGCTGGCGATATGTGTGGTTGCGCTTGGTGCTATGGCGTGGTTTTTCTATTACTTATCAAAACAGCGTAAAATATGCCGTCCTACCATTCTAGGTCTCACGCCACTTGTTTCTTCCATGTACCAGGCTGACAGCTTGCTTCAATGCAGCCATGCCTTAGCCTGCACACATGCAGTTATACTCGTATTATGCATAAGGTCCTATACGGCTAGAAACATTATGAGCACTTAGGGCATGAAAGATTAAGCATATTCATAGTGAAACCATATCTACGTCTGGCAGACCGCAAATAGGGAGGCACTCACAGACTTCTCATATTATGACAAAGCATATAGTTGGCGACTAACGTTTCATAACTTCCACTTTGCCTATTAATGGGAGGGGATGTTCCATAAAACCTCGAATACATCTCTATGTTTTAATTACTTTTTAGAAAAATTACGAAAAATTTGGAGCGTATAGGACACCTGTATAAATGAAAGAGACAACACCTGAAATAAATGAAAAAGATTGCACCATTTGCATCTCAGCTCTCTTTCACAAAGCCCAAAAAAATGTCCGAAAGGGAGGGAACACCCTCCCCTTTAGATCCCACCCCCAGGCCATGGCGTCGAACAGCGAATTCTGGTTGCAGCGTAGCAATCGACGATTTCAACATTCTGGCGTAAAATCTTCCCGTTGGAAGATTTAAACTTTCCAGTATGGAACTGAATGTGAGACACGCTTCCCAAGAGAATAAATGTTTCTTTTTTTGAGAGGGGGGGGGGGTCAAGGTGTACTGAAATGCATCAGCGTCTATCAATTTTTTTAGTCTTTGTAGCTGGCGTGCTTGGATTACAGCAAATAAGGAGTAAAAAGGTAACATGAATTCAAGAAAAGAACATAGTGCTGGTCAAGGATCTTACCCTAGGCTCCAGGGAAAGGTGGCTCAGAAGAACGACCATCTCTTTGCTGTTTCACGCCCCTGAGGATCAAGTCTGGTGAGAAATTAAAACAAAGTGAAGGTTAGCACATGAGAGTCGCTGTACAAGGAGTTAGGTCCCCCGAGTCAGTGTACACGGAACACTGGGGTGCGTAGGCTTACTGGCTATGGCCTAATTACATTAAGCCCACGGGGCCTAGGCCAAGTATGGAGCCATACTGGAAAGTTTGTGAGCTGTTTATGCCACAAAATTGTCACCAAATTATGTCTTGCAATGAGTGAGGGGGCTTACATACGCCACACCAGCTTAACATACAGTCCAAGTCCAAATCTGACCATTTCTTAAGCTAGGTGACCTATCTTATGCTGAGACGTTTCTACGTTTCTCTAGCGAGTGCTATTGATAGTGGAACTCCCTGCTCACCAGAAGCTGTCAAGGCCAAACAGTCTTACAGTTCAAAAGGAGCACAGGACTGCATATTCAAAGAAGTAAGGTTGGGGCCATACTAGCTAGCTTAAGGAAAGCTATGCTCCCATTACCGCAACCGGAGCCACTAGCGGAGCTTTAGTGCCTTATTCTAGGCAAGTCCTTCCGTTAAGGGAGTGGAACCAGGTACGTAAACCAGGTACATAAGTTCTCAGACAGAATCACGCCGTACAATGGCATTACTAGTTCGTTACGGGGTAGGCGGTCTAGGTGTACCATAGGTTGTGACTATCGTTAGTGCTCAGCCACAATAATATTGTCGTTGTGTGCCATCGCCAGTATGGATAAACGCTTATAGAATTTTGATGATCATGCCATTAGCCCTACGCCGAATAAAGTCATGGCTAAACATTATTATATACTGACGCCACAAATTTTGGTGAAACTAGTTGATACTTTCCAGCGTATAGGGTATGGGAGCTTAAGCGCGCTTTCAGGCGAACGGGCTGATATTAATTGTGCAGGTGTTATTGCTAGGCTTAGCAAATTAGCGGATTGGAGGCAGCAAGGACTGACAATGTTATGTGCAACTGAAGTGTATCAGTTAATGCACATTGGAAAGGAATCGCAAATTATGACTATTTTATCAACAATGTAAGACTTACTGAGGTGTCAGAAAAATAAGCCTTGGTGTTATATTATTGATAAGTCCACTTTCTGTCGTGGTCTTATGTATCATGTATAGCTGTCAAAACAGCTGAAGCCTGGTATTGTAGGGCTCATTAAAAAGTGTTATGATGACAAAAGCAAGCCAAACGTTTCAGTGGCGGATCCAGGATTTGGCAAAAGGTGGGGGGGGGGGGCCCAGGTCATAGTGGTTTGTTTCAAAGTCCGATCTGGGGAGGGTTGTAAGGAGAGGGGGGTTCTAAGGAGAGGGGTGTCCCCGGGGCAGTGCCAGGGTATTTTGATAGGGAGGCAAAGCATGTAATGAGTAATTGCCAACTTGGGGGAGGGGTCTAAGGGGATGGGGCACCCCTCCCCTTTGAGAAATTTTTGTTAATTTAAAGGTTGCTCAGATGCAAAATGGTGATGTCTATGGTGTATTTTTTGAATTGATTATATATGGCTGGAAAGTGTTCATAATTCAATTAATTTTAATTTTGGTTGGGTGAAAGATGCTTTTCTTTGGAGGGGTCTAAGGGGAGGGAAACTCCTCCCTTTTGAGAAATTTTTGTTAATTTAAGATTTCTTAGATGCAAAATGGTGATGTCTATGGCATATTTTTTGAATTGATCATATATGGCTGGAAACAGTTCATAATTTGGTTAATTTTAATTTTGGTAATTGGGTGAAAGATGCTTTTCTGGGAGGGTCTAAGGGAAGGGGTATCCCCTCCCCTTTGAGAAATTTTTGTTAATTTAAGATTGCTTCGAGATGCAAACTGGTGATGCCTTTAGTATTTTGAACTGTGATCATTACATTGTTGGAAAATTATGTCATAATTTAGTGACGTTTTAAATTTTACCGTGAAATTCAGCAGTACATTTCCGATTATAAATAAATTACAAGGCTTAAATAAGACACTACAGGGTTTGAATATTGTAGCTAAGTTATACTTAAAAGCCTGATGTTGTGCGAAAATATTCCTCTAAATGTATTAAAGAATTCTGAGTTGAACTTGAAAGTAGAAGCGGAGTGCTCCAATGCTGTAGGGCCTGGCTCTAGTACTAGACTGGAGTTAGCAATCTCATTAATACAGCGCTCATGAGTACTCTTGCAATGCCCATAGGAGAAAGTTTGACTTTAGCCAATATAAGTCAAAATGTTAGCAGCTGAGAGTCAGTAGCAGAGGTTTACTAACTATAACACTTATTTTCTGGGTAGAAAATATATGAACTAAATTTGAGTTTCACTCTGGACTACATCTCAATAGGCCTATTTCATTGGATATAGGCCTTGTCCTTGGTTTTATGAAGTGTGAAAAAACTTCAAATTTTTCGGCAAGGGGGGCGGCCGGGGCCCCCTGCCGCCCCCACCTAAAATCCGCCCTCTGCATTTTACTAACTTTTATAAAAGTCTGTTGAGGCCTCACTCTTGATTACTGCTCCGCAGGATTATATGGAGGCCATATATATCTTCACGATAGATATCGACTTAATTGAAGGAGTACAGAGAGAGATTACAAAATTGATTCCTCAAGCCTGCTGTTGATAAGGATTATACAGAGAGACTCAACGTACTTAATTTAATGTGCATTGGTAAGCTAAGAAGCACAGGCGGCTGACCTGATCGGAAGTTTTTAAATTATGATGAGGTTTGACAGAATCCTGTCATCGATCTGTTTCAACTGGAATATGTCATCAGAAATCCCACATGATCATCAAGGGGGCGAGTGCAATGATGATTCTTAATCTTTAACGACCCTATCTTATGCTGGAGACGTTAGGCCCTACTACTTTTAAATTTCTCAGCTCAGTCCATTGAATGACTGGAACTCCCTGCCACGTAGAAGCTTGTTGAGGCCATAAGACGGTCTTGTCAGTTCAAAAGGTATCAGGAGCCGCTTATTCAGAAGCTTGGGGTGCCTTCTAGCTTAAGGGGAAGCTATCTGCCCCATCTAACGCAACCAGCCCTACTTAGGGCTTCGTGCCTTACAGGCTTTTTTAGCAGTTCCTGGTGGAGCCAGGTACGTAAACCAGGTTACGTACAATCCTGGACAGAAAATGATCGGCACACTTTGGCACAAATGTGGCAAAATACTTCGACAGGTTCGCAGGTCTGCTGAAAAATCCCCCCTTGATCAATGTTGTCCCAACGCCAAAGATATTCCGAATTTTAAAGAAATTCAACATTGAAACCGGGGGAGCGATGGGTGCTGTCTCCCATGTATTTTTGTCTGCGTAGATTGTCTGAACTACTGCACAGATGTATGGAGCATACGATATACGTTGCAGCAGAGAGAATGTTCATAACTTGTAGGACAAATTAGAGAGCTATGATAGAAAATGAAGATAATGATTTAATTAAACTTGGATTATAATTGGGAAGGTGGGAATTTGACAGTAATGGAAGGTATAATATTTGCCTATTTAAGTAAGTTTGTCATAAGGACGTTTGTTTAAGGAGTGACCTATGTTAAAAATAGTTATATCGCATCAAATATTGTTTCATGCTATTGTTGCTAGGGTAGGGGGGTGGGAAGTGGTGTAGTGGCCGACAATGCAGGTTGTTTTGTACACTTGCTGTACTCAATACAGCCTTTAATATACCAAATGTCTGCCTTTAGTTGAAGATTTTACACAGGCAGTTACAATGATTTCATAAGTCATGGGACAAGTACAACTTTTATCTCAACCAGCAACCGAAGCTTCACATGATAATTTCAAGTGACAGACCTTTCGAAAATAATATCAAAGTGTCTAGAAGTTCTTAGCTTTTCGTCGAGTTATTAGACTATTACTGATAATACCCTGTTTAATCATTGATAATATTATTGTCATAAATGCCAGAGCGATTGGATTCTATCATTCCGTCAAAAGGAGGGGGGTACAAAGTAATAATTCTCAGGAATTGAGACTAAAAAGGAATGAGAGGCGCCCTCGTACAATGGCTATTTCAGAACTATGGTTTATAACACCAAGATTATCTTATCGACCTTATCTTACAGCCATTTTACTTCTCTAATAAGGTAATGACGTCATAAACATGCAAAGTAGGAGTTATGTAAAGATGATATCACTGTACTTTTTTTATGGGTATAAAGTTATTCTTAAATGTATTTACTCGTTTGATGTTCGCACTAGTCAACAGTAAAATAGTGCATGTAATATTTCTTTTAGCATTAAAGCCCTCCCATAATGAAGTGCGGTCGACCGTCAGTCCTGCTGTATTAAAACAGTGTGTAGGTCAATGGTTAGTACGCGTCGTCAGGTCGCAAGGGTTTTGAGACCGTCCGAAATGATGTTGCTATATCAAATTATTAGCCGCGCTAAGGTGGTTGACAAGTGGCTAGTCATTTGAAATGAAAACGGCTTTTGTGTACGTAGTATTTATTCTTTTTCAGTGTTTGTAATGATTATCAGGGCCGGGTTTTAACTTTGTGAGGGCCTCTGGGCACAAAATATTGTGGGGGCTTCCTTCAGACTATAATTCGTCCACAAGACTACAAGGGCGCAAGTCATGAAAGGAAGGCAAAGGTTGTGGTCCTACCCCAAAAATACAATAACATAATTTTGTGGGGACCCCTTTTTGTGGGGCCCCTGGGTATGTATGCCCCACTGCATGGCCCATACTTAAATCCGGCTTGGTATGATATTTTATTCTCAATTAAAGAAGTCACATTCCGTTTCCAACTATCATCTTAAATTCGGGGATGTGCACACCGCTACGAAAAAATCGAATCTCACCTGTTGTTTCTATGTACTCCGTCCTAAATATAACTGGACGCATTACTCCTATGGACGTGTATGGGTGAGGCTCAGACAATCCTGGACTGATAAATGATGGACACTGTTGGCAGCAAATGTATGCAAAAATATCTTGCGACAGGTTCGCGCGGTCTTCAAAAGAACTCCCTCCCCCCCCGCCCTCTTGGATGCATTTGTCCCGAATCGCCCTGGGAAAGTATGTATTCCGAATTTAAAGAAATTCAACATTGAACGGGGGAGCAGGGGTGCTGTCCCATGTATTTTTGTCCAGGATTGTAGGCCTAACGTTACCGTACGTCGACCTAACTTAGGCTAGGTTAGAACACTCTCCTGATTTCCTACGGTGCAACTAGCTAGGTACTAACTTACCTAAAGAAGTACTGTATAGAATATCCGCACATCGACAGTATCACCTTTAATTAGGCCTGAGTACTACCAGTACACGACTTCTTAAAAAAAACTTTAATAATGCAAGGGAAATTCATATGCGACAAGACTGTGCTTGACAAAGAAAGTAACTTATTGAAAGTTGACATGCATACGATACAGGTTGCATGTAAAATACCATAGGATCAGTCCTTCTACATTCTTAATTCATTTTTCCTGAAATGGAATTTAAAGTTTCCTGAAATCCGCTTGTTATTGCCTGATATTTTCAATAACGCTTCTTTTATGCTACTTTAATGGCTGATTCAGGATTTCACTCTGTCAAGCCATACGTTTTTTCCATACTACATATGCCTTTTCCAGATTTCCCGAAATTTCCCGAAATAATCCCCTTTCCAGAAAATTTCCCGTAGACTGCATGTTGGCCCAGCCCTAACGTGAAGGCTTAGATACTTGTGTGTTAATACTGTACATCCAGTGTACTAGGGGGGCGGGACGCATTATTTTTTTTCCCAGGACGAACGTGGGCAAATTGAGTTTTCAAAAAATTTTAAATTTGTTTCAAAATGATGGTTAGGGTTAGATTTCAGGTTAGGATTACGTGGATAGGGGTTATTTGGCCCGTTCTTTCATAATCCGGCGCCAGAATTACAAAAAAGGGTCGAAAAGCTGTCATTTTGGAATTAGAGGTGTGGCCTATTTCAAAGAAGCTGATTGGTTCTCATTGTCTCAGATTTTTCTGACTCGTCCTGGGAAAAAAAACTACGCGGGCGGGACGGGAAACGGAACTTTTATCCAGGACGAATAAGGGCTGATTTTCTGAAACTTCCATTGAAATCGTGGAAAATGATGCTCAGGTTAGGGTTATGGTAAAAAAAAAATGGAATTTCCCCCATTCGTCCTGGGAAAAAACTCCGGAATACGGAAAATGAGGAAATCAACAAATAAAAGAATGAAGGACTGTGATATTGTTCTGCTTCATCCTGGTTTACTATTTTGTCTTAAAATGTTGCAGATTCATCGTCAAATTGGCAAAATGATTGGCTAACCCTGGCCGGCCTATCTTGGTAAGCCTAAATTTGTTCGAACGGTGGCGACCGTGATTGGGTGCACGTTATCATCTGTTCCTATATATGGGAAGTCCGTGGTTTATACTTATTACAGTTACTTGGACAGAGGTGCACTTTCGTTTCAATGTCGACTTAATGAGTGCTAATATAGCGCAGGAAGAAATGTTTGCGTCGCTAATACGGTCAGAAGAGTTTCTGATGACTTCGCAGTGCTACAAGGAATTCAGGAACTCTTAGTTAAAATTGGTTAGTAACACTAAAAGCTAGGTTTTGAAAGCATTGACCAATGAGGTTCATAGTTAAATCGAAATCTTTCATGCCTTTAGTGGCTAAGTAACTCTGAAGCTGGAAGATGTTTTAATACATAAATATTAACAAACAAAATGTAAATCTAATGAGTTGAGTGCATCCTATAAATTTATACAATTCAGTGAACAAAGAATGTTGTCACATGATCATACTTAAAACTAAGCCTCTTATGAATTAGGATGACGGGGTATACTAATCTGACTGGGGAGACTAGCAATTTTCCCCTTAATGTGCTCTGTAAGGCAATGGATACATTCATAACTGAACATAGACATATGTACTAGGTTAAAGGGCAAGGAGGGCTAAGGCCCTCATAAGTATTCGAGCTGAAGCTCTATACAACCTTGACTGAAAACAGAAAGAATCAACCACATCCAAACGAGCCCAGCACATAGATTCTACCACATACCAAAGCAACAAAGAAATAGAACGGTGTCCCTTTGTCGGTCGCGTTTGAAGCTGGTACGATAGTACAAATTGGAAGTTTAAAACGATTTTTTGTCCCAAGGCAATCGACATTGATTTTCAGAGAACTTTTCATCGAAATCATGAAAAATAATTCTCAGGCAAGGGTCAAGGTTAGTGTAAAATATGTAATTGGACCCATTCGTCACTTGATACGGAAACACATACAAAGTGAAAACTGGCAATATATAATGCGTGTATGAGGAAAAGCAGAAGAGTTTAAGTTTAAAGACGCTTGAACATATACACACAAGACAGGATGTTAAAACTGTATTTAGCGTCACCAAAGACAATCCCCGAATAAATATTGAGTTTTTTCTGCGGTATTTGGATAACATGGCGTAATGTTAACCTTGAGAGACGTGATGAGGTTTAAAAGCACAGGGGCAATGACTAGAGAATTTTATCCTTATCACTTCAACGAAATTTAAAAAACCAGCGAAATCCTGAAAGTTAGCTGCATCAATCGGGAGTAATTACGTCGCCAGTAGGGACAAGACTTTACAGAATGAGCCTTTCAGACAAATTAAGTAAGGATGGTGCGAGAAAGCGCTGTTTTGACTTCTTCAACCGGAAGCTATCCCTTCTACTTACGACAGTTCTTTCTACCAATGTTCATATTTAAAAAGTTTGTTAATCATTCTAGATACTAGGCCCGTAGTTAGGAAAATGAAATAAGAGGTACGAGATGCGAGTTCCAAGGGTCAGAATATGGGTTTTTTGGAGGAGGGGGGGAGGGTGTATAGTGTACGCCATAATGCATTACAACAATTTTTGTTTATACTTTTCTTAAGCCGGGCAAGAATATTTTTCTGAGGGTCTCGCGCCCCGGTCCCCTTGGCTGCGGGCTTGCATTAGATACACATGAAAGTTAAACAAAGTAATAATGTTCAAGAAAAGAACGGTGCTTGTCAAAAGGACTTACCTCCAGACAAACTGGTTCGTAAGGACAACCTCTATTCTGTTCACGCCGGGATCTATAGCTGGTGAGAAATATAACGCTGAACTCAGTAAAGCTAAACACACCGGACTAAAAGGAGGCTGTAACAGGAAGAATAAGTAACGTAGTCGACCAATACTTTACGACTAACAACGACAACGATGTGAAACATCATCTTTGTTGAGTTGCTTGAGACCTCACGATGATGCAGATTATACACTGTTACGATAATACACGAAGTGCTCTTTTGATGCTGTCTATCGAGAAGTGGCAGTGCATTGTCAGATACAGTTACCAAAAAGACCGCCAGGCTTATAGATCGCTCCATGGTTAAGTATAATAGCGATTAACTTTAATGCGCATTCAGATCCCGTAATAGTGATGCTTGGGAGGTATGCTCCATGGTTTATAATCACAGCTCTTTCTTATGTTGAAATCACAAATAGAATGGAACACCACTAGAATGCCTCTTATGCAGATATAGGTCATTGAAAGGAAAAGTAACAAACAAATCCTCGCAAGGTTGTTCCTGTCGCTTTTTATCATAAACCTTACAATTCCATTCATGGTTTTCTCATATAATTAACATAAAAAGTAGAAACAATTCAAGAGACACAAGCGCAGAAATAAATACACGTAGGACGGCCTAAACTCATTGAAGTGCAAACGTTAAGTGACTTGGTCGGCTACAATCCACAAACGTAAAGCTTTTGCAGGCAATGTGTAGGTTCGGTATGATGGGTGGGGAGTTAATTATGCAAGAAATTTGTTTAGGCCACTAGATGGGACGATTAGGAAATCACCTCCTTCTTTTAAAGGAAATCAATCTAAATCCAGGAATTATAAAAC
>JAIZAY010002208.1:0-10850 GCA_029531755.1 Holothuria leucospilota | reverse complement strand
TAGTACTGTTTTATAGGTATATTGTAAATACTGTATTGATTAAATGTTGATCAATCTGTATATAGTTTGTAATAAGAAGGAAGGAAATGAACTGAAACTGAAGTAATCATCGCTTTAGAAAATCGAAATGTATGATGTCAAAATGCAATCAATTTAGCAGAGATAAGAAACTACTATCAGTTTGCAATTAATCCTTTTATACTTCTAATCCAAACAAACTTAGTTTAGAAGCTGATAAAGTGGACATAACATTAACGAAAATGGTAGTTAATATCACCCCCAAACATTTCCTATAAAAAATATAAAAATACATAAATTTTTGTACAATCAGATAAATTGCAGCATATATGTATTCACGTTGAGTTTATTTTCTCATTACTCGGTTCTTGTTTCATTTATTTGCTTTCACAAATACATCACTAGTTGTCCTACAGGAAAGTCCTCCATTCATATCTTCTAAGTCTTCCAGTGTGGGGATAAGTTGCTCTCGTAATGTCTGGGATGCAAAAGGAAACAATTTTACCACATCTTTGATGCCAATTAAACATGAAATCTTTAGGATTTTAGCTAAGGAAACAGTCTGGCCATTATAACACGTCTCCGCACGGTGGAGGGAGTGGCCAGTTACTGTAATTTTAGTGTTTGTCTTATGACAATGGGTGAGAGGTGAACATGTGTAATTCTGAATAAAAAATAATTGAGAATACAAGAATGTGGAAGATTTTATTTTAACTTACTAAAAGCAACAGTAATAAAAGAAATATCGGCATTCGTAGTCGACGGCAGACTTTGTGGTCGTTGAGAAAAAATCGGAAATTATATGTGTTGGACTAGGAATATAACACGACTGGTGTACTTCTGATACATGTAAAATGAGGAACCGATAGCAACTTACGTTCATAGCACTTTTGAAAAATCCATCAGGAGAACACTTACACAAAGGAAGAATATTGAAATGCATATACCCAGGGAAGAAAGTGTACCATTTGACTACCGGGCATTACAGTTCAAAGAAATTCAGAATAATAGCTCATTACCAGAGTTGAGGAAATGACTTGTGAATTGATTGATGAAAGGAAAAATTACGACAACAATTTGCTTACATTCCTGTTTCAGTCTCCTTTACATCTGGAATTTGAGAAAGGTAAAAATGCTATGATGAACGTTAACTTGATACAGGCCGCAATCCCCTCCCCTTCCCATACTGTCATAAATATTAAGGTAACGATGCATCAGTTTAGATATGTGTGTGTACAAAATGATTTAGATACCTTCACGAATACAAATACGGATTTTTCTATTTCGTAAACGTTCCTTGAGTGAAAAGTCTTAGGGACAGTTTAGTACAACTACTAGTCCCTTGCGTACATGCAGCAAACGTCAATATTTGGGACAAATGTGGACCTAGAGACACCTTTGTATCATCACTGTAACATAAATCTACACTCATGGTAAGCAGAACAACATGCAAATTCTTCCTAAACATAGAACATTAATTTGGGAATTAAGAAAAAGGAAGGAACAAAAAGTTTTCGTTAGCTAAGCACTTTTTAGAGTACCACGGTGTACTTAATGCAATCATAGCTAGTTGGAATAAGGTCATTAACAATATTGATCAGTGCTTGTGTAATCATATTAATTGTTGGCGTAATATGTTACTAGCTGATGGATATTTTACCTGCAACACTCCGCATCAAAATGGCTGAAAACGTTTTTTCTTGAGAGTTGATTTTTTTAAATAGGAAGAGACTTTGCATTATACAAGTAATTCGTGGAAGTTAAACTGTTACACTCCATTCTCTTGTTCTAATGATATATCGCTTTGATGGCTTTAATACCAATTGTGAAAGAGAATTATTCCGAAAAATGATTATCTTCATACTAGTAAAGAAGTTCCATCTAATTTTTGCACTTTTTTTTTTAAATTTGTATCGAATAAATTCAGCATTTGTTCTTACATTGCAATTTTTTACAAAGAATATAGAAGTATTATCAACATTTTTTGAGAGGGCAGGCTTCCTCATAAATTCAAAAGACATCACAGTTGTTTCGTTTGGGGAAAATTGTGCTCGTGAAGCAAAATTTAATTTTTATTTTACTTAAGATGTATATCTTTGATTGCAAGAAGGTTAAGGTTATTCCCACGGTCAATCGTCCTTTCATTTTTTAAAAGAGTATATTATTTTTCAACAGTATAGTGCCCAAAAGAATTTACGAGAAGGTTTCTGGGAGAAGTACTGCCTCCCCTGGTTTAATTTATTTCACTCCTAATTGAGATTATTTACTTTTTTTTTGAAGTTAACTTATGTAATTAATTCTTATATTTCACTGTACATTTTGTTAATGTCAAGAGCATAAAAGAGCAATTAAAATAAAAAACAAATGATAATTTAGATTATTAGATGTGCAAAATCAACGTATTATGCAGATTATTTCGATACGAATCTCAGTAATAAAAGAATGACCTGGCGTGACCTAAAGAAAAGTTTTTGACTGAAAGTGTAGGGAATCCCTTTCAAGTTTATTTTTTGATTGACGGTGGTGTTACAAGTAACGCGTTAGGTATTGCCGAATAGTTCAATAATTACTTCTAGACGGTGGGCCGAAGCACAAAATTCGCTTGTTTCGTGATCCGTCTCAGGGAAGTACTTGGAAAATAGCTCAAAAATCGTGAAAATATATAACTAAGATGAAATTACATGTGTGTGCGCGTGTACACTCAAAAGTTGCACATTTTGTAGATATTAAGTGAAATACGAGCCAAAAGTTTTAAACATAGCTGTTCACGAACGTGCCGTAAGATTGCGCAAGAATTCGTGTCGGCAACCAATAGCATATCAACTAGAGTACCATATGACCTTGATGGAATGTAAACATTACGGAATTATGTACATACACCCGCAATAGCACAGTTACTGAACTCTCATAGTTCGTAAGATTCTGTACGTAAAAACTTTAAAAATGGGATGCTTGGAGCTTACTTTTGGGATTAACTGTGCCCATTTCCAAGCCTGCTGGAAAGAGTCGAGTGCCGCATTTCTATTTGAAAAGGCTCTGACCTGCAGTGAGGCACCATAGCCGCTAAGAACATGATGAAGCAATTGTCATGCTCACCAGTCATTTCGTGCTAAACCAGTACGTAACGTGTAAACGTATTGCTAGAACATGCTCTGTTTTAATAGTCCCTACAGTCTGCAGTGAGGGCAAATACTACTCTTCACTATAAAGTATAACGTTCAGAGGGCATTGGAGAGGAAGGCAGAGATACATCCTGTTCAGTTAAGTGAGTTGACTTTCCCAGTGTATTTAAATGGGAGTAATTGCAGAATACCCCGCATATGAAACTCTGTTTGGGAAAAGGTAAGGTGACGGATTCTAGACAAAATTGTTATTGGAAAATGACCTGCAAAGATGTTTCTGACTAGATTCCCCTACCACTATACAAGGATGTGCAGTCAGAAGTCAATTTATTTTTGCGTGGGGCTACAAGGATACTCAGTAAATGTTCAGTTTCCTTCACAGGCTTACTGCAACTGTAGTGTCTTTGGGATGCTACAGGGAAACACGATGAAAAATTTGAGGCAGCATCCTGTTGCATAGCCTATGAAGATTAACTTTCTTTGAGAGGCTCAAAGATATACAGAATTACGGTTGTTTTATAGAGACTGCATAGGTATGCAGTCAGAACTGAAATTGTGTCTTACAGGGGTTACAGGGATGTGAAGTGACTCTGCAGCCAGTGAAAAACAGCTCTATCTCACGGGGTATTCTGTAATTGTTTGTTTTTTAAAAGTAAAATGAAATATACAAAACTGCTTAAGGATAGGCAGTGCTAAGTAATTCTGAAAGAACATTGCCATCATAGCTAGTTGCTGAGCTCCCCATGCCCTATACCTAGGCTTGTGCCTTGTGACATCCATGTAACATCTAATGCACAGCCCTGTCTGAGAGCTGTACTGCTAATTGTCTTCGAAGATGCAGATTTTATAGCTTCATTTTTCATTACTCAATTTTTATTTTTCAAGTTGTTGAAGTAAACCTATCGTTATTCGTTGGTCAAGATGGTGCATGTAGTATCTAGCCCTTGAACAGGACCCAGCATTACGTTCCTATACGATACACTCCATTTCTGGGGAGTGAAAACACACACACACACCACACTTTATACATACACGGAACTTCGGATTGTGATATGGTCACGTTCAGTGACTTAAGTAATAATCTGAACTGTCATTACAATGTAATGCTGTTGTGTAGGCTAAGGATGGGCTTACCTTCAGCATATAACTTGCCTTAGTGCAGACCCCAGTAATTCATTAACAACGTAACTCCCAGGGCCTGGTAACTCCATGGAAATTGTGATTATACTGTAAGTGTGTAAAACATTTGCACTTGATAAAGTGCCAACAAAGACTGGGCTCTCTCTGAAAGACCCACATCTTCTAATTCAATGCTGGCATTGTTTTGTTAATGTCTTTCATTGAAACATAAAAGGCTATGTCAATAGTTAACATTGAATCAGTGATGGCAAAGTTTTCCCTTCCGGTTATACAGGATGTGTTTTACATGATTGTTCCAAAGACTAATGTATGCTACCCATTTGTACAGTAAAAAGCAGATTAAGCAAACTAGCCCTTGACTGTTAGTCCTGGTTTCCAAGCATCAATGAACAACTGAAACATAGTAGCATTGGTCCCAGACAATTTTTAATCAAGGGGGGTTTAGTGGGGAGATATTCCAATAGGGAGCCTTTCAAATACAAAATAATTTTTTTTGGTTCTCCTTTGCATTTTTTCCACTGGGGGGCTCCGGGTGGTGAGAGGAAACAAGGACTTGCATGGGACCACAACCCCCTTTGCTATGCAACCCTGGCTCCAGTCAGTTACTCAGCACGTGTGCCATTCCTGACAGATTACCAATTCGATATGTGGGTGGCCTATTTGACTGTTTGCAGTTTCGAGAAAAAGTGGTTAAATCCGTAAGATCAGATAAATTTTAATCATAAGCTTAATAAGTTGCCCCATCTCTCTTTTTGGAGGGGGGCACAAGTTTTCTTTTGCCCCAAATCTCTGCCAGCTTTTAAGCAGAATTGTACAACAACTTCTGCCGTGAATTTTTTTTAGGGTTGAAAAACTGTTCAGTGCACAGTGCCACCTCCCCCTTTCCCTCTCATTCTTGTTCATAGCCCATAATGATTTGTAACAATTCCTTTAAAGCTGAACGATTCGTTTCGTTTTGAATGTTGGATATTCAGAACCGTTTGTCATAAAATGGGTTTTAAAAGCAAGTCTTGTCCTTGCAATAAAAATTTGCTTTGGAGACTTTCACCTTTGACCAATTTTTTTAATTGCCATACCATACGTCAGAAGCCGATATACGCTGCTGGGAGGTGGAAAAATGGCCTAGTGTAGCAAGTGAGCAACCGTGGATTCCTTGTAGTGTAGTTGTTAGTTAACTTTATAGGATGGCTAGTTCATGATAAAATTTTATAATTTCATTCCATCCTTTTGTATCCATCCACTTTTGAGATTTTGAAGAAGAACAATTTTGTCCTTCAAATATTGGGGACCCTAGGACCTCAAAGATCCCATGATATAGTCCATATACCTTTCATGTAGATGAGGTGAAGATGGAGATGCTTTTCTATTTGGTGAAATATAAAGCCAGTCATGTAAAACCGATAAAAACCCTCTCAAAGATTGGTACTCTATGTTTCCCCAAATTTTCCCATTTTGTGTGCACACTTGGGGGGGGGGGGGGGGACATGGTGTACTCCTAGAATCCCACCAACTACACTGGGTATAAAATGGCACTCACTAGGTACATCATATATCAGTGAAAAAAAACCTGTATTTGGAACAGTATAGGAGATTTGATTTCAGGACAAAATTAGCTGGACTGGGATTAAAACGAGGCAATATTCAACCAGTGATTGCTATTTAAAGCCTCTTTTTTAAAGACACATGGTCATGGACCCATCGACCTGTTTGGGTTTGGCTGTATGAGTAATTTTTTGTTTCCTGACAAAACCGATTGTAATGTGGATTGTGAGTTATATGGACATTACAGTTGTTTATGTATTTTCAGTATTAAGAATTTTGTATGGGCAGTTCTTTTTATGAGGTAATAGTAAGTGGAGTGTTTTTGCGGCTGGAAATATTTCTGTTGAAATACTGAATAATGCCAGACATTACTTAACCAATTTTTTAGGGTCCAGCATTAGGATGGAACTAGGCATGCTCCTTCAGTCTGAAGAAACTAGAGTTGGAATAACACAGCTCGTACTGAGTGAGAGAATGTGTTTTTTTAGAAGGGGAGGGGTGGGGGGGGGGGGGAGGCAATATTCGGTTTCGGGTCATTCTTGGTAAATTATACCTCTACACTTAAATTTGTTTTCTCATTATGGAAATGGAAGGTTTCAACCAAGGTTCGTGTGATTTGTCCTTGGAAGGTTTTTTCAAGCTTTCCACATCATTTACTTTAAGAGAGTATATAAAAGGGGGAATGCTGAAAGGCTAGTAGATAAATGACGAAGGCACAGTATATGGGCAGGGATTGTTTGGTTAAATTTGCATGGTTCCTACCATCATATCTTTTTTGTAGTGCATCTGATATTCAAACCGGATTATAAGATGTTTTGATTAATTTTCACAATTTCAGTGGAACTCAAAATTATATTTTTTAACATCAGTCGCAGTTTGTTTTGTTTTTTATCCTGTAAGTATTGTAATTTTTTCAGTTGCCGATGGAAAATTATGCTTCAACCAACCATAAAACCATTGATTTTCTTTCTCGTACTCCTCAGACCTATGATCTTGTGGCAGATTTCTCCTAAAAGGTCACAAAAAATTGTATTTTTTTTATTCCCTGGCAAATACCTATTTTGCACAATCCTGAAGCTTTTCACTTTGTGCCTTTATTCTGTTACTGAACACTTTCCGTTTGCTAGGTGAAAAGTTATCCTTAATGCAACCAATTATAGTGTATTGTCCATTGAGACATTTTGTCCATTTTGGGTGTTTTTTTTCTCTTGATTTTCTCTGGAAACTTAAAGGTGGAGACCATTTATCGTTCACCCCATGCATTGGGAATTCGCATCTCGTATTCATTTCTCCATAGATAGACTCTAGGCTTGCCATATTGTGCTAGGGAAAATTTTGTTTATTCCCAAGGTTTTCCAACCAAGGGAAGGCGTATATTTCTTTCACCGATTATTTTCAAAATTTGTGGATAACAATTGTATTATGATATTTTTAAAGGTCAATAATGACATTCTATTCTGTATTTATTTTATAATTTGGAATTTTTGGATTTTTGTATTTAATCCTATTTTTTGACTTCTGTTTTTGCTACTGAAAATTTTTCCCTAGCTAAATCCAAACTGTGACTTTTCTTTTTTTCAATGAAATTGATTGTTTAAATGTGATGCATAAATTGTTTTTTCGTGTGTGTGAGGGAAATGACCAGTTTCTTCTTGTTATTTTTCCATAATTTTGAAATTTAGATTGTTTTGTTGTTTATTCCCTAGACTTTTTGACGTGCTGTTTGCTAAGGGATGTTCCCAAACTTAAGGTCCCAAAAATGTATTTTTTTATTGCTAATTTTCCAAAAAAATGTGAATGAATATATATTTTTTTTTTAGGTGTTTGAAACGGAAATGACATTTTTTTATCGTATGTTCATATTAGGAAGTTAAGATTTTTGTGTTTTATTCTAGCTTGTCCTGACTACGGTTTGCTAGGGAAAATGTTCTTTTAGCAAACCCAAAAATAAGTGTTGGTTTTTGTTACAAATCAAACTCGATAATATGTAAATGGGCGTCTTGTGTTGAAAAGTAAGTGGTAATTTGTTCCTGTTTTCCCATCATTGGTAAGCTTGGGTTTTGTGGTTTATTACCTGCTCATAAAGCCTACCGTTTGCCTAGGGACAAATTTTTCACTTAGCAACCAAACTAGCATATTTTGATTAACTCCATAAAATTGTTGCGAACTGTGTTGGAAAGTGGGAAAACACTGGTAGAATGTGTCATAGGACATCGTGTTTCCCAAAGTATTTAGGTCATTTATAAGTACTTCCCTGGGGGGGGGGGGGAACTAACGGAAAAGTCCCCAAGAAATAGAGCACTTTTTTAGACCTTGGACCTTGGCCCACCGCACTATTCTGCCTTCTTCTCAGCTATTGGCATGGACCTTGCCAGTAAAATCAAGCCCACATTTTAACCCTTCTCTGCTTATTTTAGAAGTCATATACCGAATACCTTAGCTTTGAATCAAGAAGAAACGATTGCAAATTGTAAACTGACATGTCGCAAGCCTGGGGTTTTGATTACATACTTAGCGAAATACTGAAACTTGTCTGTGATGATATTGTACGCGGCACCTCTCTCATATATAATAAACGTATCTTTTTCTGAAGGAATTTATCTAGATGATCTAAAAATACCCCAAAAAATTCCAATCTTTAATTCTGGTGATTCTAGCTCTTTTTTCAATTATCGTTCCTTGTCAATTATACCTAGCCCATCAATAGCTTTTGAAAGACACGTGTATAATTAACTTTGAAATTTCCTTTATAAGTAAAATTTTATTTTTCGTGGGCAGTATGCTTTTCGAAGAAACCACTCACCGTCTATGGTTTCACTTAAATTTGCGAATGTATAGCAAATGACTTTGATGCTAAACTGAGGACAGGTTTATTTATTGACTTATCAAAAGCTTTCGACACAATACTTACAAATTATATTGTAATAGTTTACGAAGTATAGTTCCTATTTGGTTGAAAATTTATCTGACGGATCGTATACATTTTGTTCTATTTTAGTTTATTCTTGACACGACTGTCTACATTCAGCATAAGAATGTCTATACTGCTCTAAATATAGTCTCCAACGAATTTAAAAATGTTCTCCAATGGATCGCTGCCAACAAGCTATCTTTCAATTTTGGAAAAACCAAGCCTTAATTTTAGTAATATAAGAGGCCCTTAAAAAGATATACCCTATCATGCAATGATGTTAATATACACAGTGTAAACAGTACAAACTTTCTGGGGTTACAGTAGTCAATCAGTTAACATGGGCTCAGATCAACTATATGGAAAAGTTTAGCAAAAGGTAATCCTAACGAAAACCAGCGTAACCCGATCAGTAAGTATAAGACACTATGTCCCACAGCCAAGACCATTGATGATTTCTTTATAAATGCCTTTAAATGCTCCCCCCCATCAGTTGTATAAGTTTACTTTTTATGGGGATTTTTTTAGAAAGTTCCTATCTTCCGGGTATTTATTTGTACTTCAGAAACGTGCCTTTGGTCCCTTGTATTGTTGTGGATGGTGCATCTTCTAGACGACCCACTACAAAGCCATTTTTTCATTGATTTAAGTTGTTAAGTCTGAAGCAACTTCAGAACTATCATCTTGATCTTTTTTCGGGGGGGGGTTAACACACCTTTGTCAGTGTTGCCTACTTAATTGATGACCTCAAACATTTCTTTCAAACAAATAGACGCTGTCACTGTCTTCAACTAGGAGTAAACACAACTTACCTCAACCCTTTTCCAGAACTCAGCTTGCCCATTCACAAGTAACAAGGTGTCCTATTCCCCTATGGAACAATTTAAGCAATTACATCAGAAATGCTCCAAGTTCAAGTACGTTTAAAAACAACTGAAGTATGTTGTTGGATAACTATGTTTGCAACATCTGATAGTACTGTTTTATAGGTATATTGTAAATACTGTATTGATTAAATGTTGATCAATCTGTATATAGTTTGTAATGAGAAGGACGGAAATGAACTGAAACTGAAGTTTTCAATTTTTAAGGACAGGTGCCCTGTCACCTGGGTTGGTGACAAGGCACACATCTTCATCTTATATAGCTTGAGTTTGTATTCCCGGTGGTTAGGGACTACTCCCTCCCTGCCTGTATTCCCCAGTCCCCCCCCCCCCCCATGTGTAATTGATGAACAGTAGATTGACCTAGATCCACCTCGACAGTGTGTTGCGTGGTTAACCTAAAATCCGACTGCTACACGACACAACTCACCAGGAATACCTACAAAGCATCCCCGACTAGCAGTCAGGTTGGTTGGGTTGCATCCCATTCCAAAAGCTTTTACTTCACAGTGACGGACATGGTCTCTGTTTCAGGTAAACAAATATGCAATTCGGTTCTCCTTTTTCCCGACAGTCTGGATTTCTTCCAAAGACAATAGCTTTCCGAATACTGTGGTAAAGCGGTTCACTTACGTACACAAAACCCTTAATTTGTGATTACTTTCTCAACAATTTATAATAATTTGCAGGCAAAATAATTGTTCCGCCACGTGGTTTGGGAGGGTTTAGATATCTGGTTATATGTATGTTCATCCGACACTACAGACCGGGTTAAACTTCCA
This sequence comes from Holothuria leucospilota, assembly GCA_029531755.1. Lineage (NCBI taxonomy): Eukaryota > Metazoa > Echinodermata > Holothuroidea > Aspidochirotida > Holothuriidae > Holothuria > Holothuria leucospilota. Next base: position 451 of record JAIZAY010002208.1, on the reverse strand, counting down.
AATTTTCACGCGCTATAAAGCTATAAGGACCATATATGGCCATCTCTTGCTCTTCCAGGCAAAGCTAACAGTTGAACAGTGTTCAACTCTCATGGCTTTACAGCGCAATACTGAAGTATGAACCGGCCTTAATCCACTTTAAGTAAAACGTTGTGCATCATAAAGTTTCCCTACATTTTTGTAGCCCTAAATGAAAGTTTTTCTTGTGACAAAGAAAATAAATTCCAACAGAAAGTGGCGATTTTTCCCCAATGGACCACATATTTCCCTGGCAGATGACACAATGAAAATTTCTGGGGGTGTAGCACTTTCTGGGGGTGTAGCCCTTTAGTGACGCCCCTGGTAGTACAATCACCAGGATTTATTGATTGTTTTTTAGCCCAGGCAAGGAAACTTTTTCCCACATATCTCCTGCATTAAGGATTCAATTGCCCGGGCACTACTCTCAATA
>JAIZAY010002295.1:0-10202 GCA_029531755.1 Holothuria leucospilota | reverse complement strand
ATCACTCCCCCTCTTCAAGGAAGTTTCGACGTCAAGGACAAAACTTTTGGTTTTCTTATCAGCATTATTTGTACCACAAAACATCACAATATTACATCAGTTACATTGCTACAGGAGAGGGCTATAATATCCGTGTAATGTACACAAAAAGTTCTGCCTGCCATAACTTTTTGAAGTATATGACGATTTTTACTGACACATGATTTAAACAACTGAAAACTAGACATCATAATACAACTAGCATATAGCTACATAATATCATTTCAAGATAATTTTGAACAACAGAAATGAAATTCTAGACAATGTATCAGAGATAATGTTATCTTTCATATGCTTGATACATTTTATACAACAGCTTTGTGACTTCTTCACAAAGAGGTGGTTGGTCAAGGGGGTTTTCTTGATGAGGGTGCTGTTACATGGATGCAGCATCCCCCATATCTACTTCATGTTGAATCAGACTGATCCTTCTGGGATTATCTGATTTCTCCTTTGCTTTCAGATGACTTAATTTCTTTTCAAAGGTTTGTCAAAATATCAGCATTCTGCAGTTTAATGTACATCTGAAGGACGTGGTAAGCTTCAACATCACCAATCACATGATTCTCCATTACCCAGGATACATTGCGTCATGAATAGGTCCATTTGATGCTCAAAGGCTTTCACAATTTAACATTGACATTTCGTAACGGTCATTTTAACAAATCTCATCATAACGCTGAGTGTGAAAACTGTATCCTTTCATTTACATAGCATATATTTTCCTATTCAATACTGATATGGCATACTTTTTTCTTCTTACGCTTACCAGGAATTAAAATTACATAATCGGTGTCACTGACCTTTCTTTCAATGATATACGGTATTTGGAAGCGAGCTTTAACCGGTGCTAGACTGAGCCCACCACAGTAACGCATCCAAAGGCCTCAAATGAAGCAGTAATCTAACTCCTTTCTCAAGCGAGTTGTTAAACAATCCTCTTTGCTACACAGTGCTGTCTCTGTTCCATAAGACCATAACTATTTCATTCTCTCTTGACAAGGTTTCAGATTTTTCTGAGCGACTTCACAGGTTCGGTGTAGTCGAACCTTACATAACCAAGAAGTTTAATGTAGTCGCCTGAATCTACTAGCCACATCTCTTCCAATAACCTCAATGATCCACGGACTGTTTGTCTAAACACAAGTTCAAATAGACTGAAACCTAGTGACTCTTGTATAAAATCCCTAGCAGCAAACATTAAGAATGATATACATTCACCCTAATCTCTTCCGTTATCACTACAATATATCTTTATCATAGTTTTCAAAGTCTGGTGAAATCTTTCTAAAGTTCTTTGAATTTTCAGATGATCGGCAGTTGAGTTAAGCCGAACGTAAATGGAAGACAGAAAACGCAAAAACCGAATCAGAAAACACGTTTCTTTTTTTCTCACGCTGACGTTGTTACAACCGATAATGTAAAAATCAACCGATAATGTAAAAACGACCGATAATGTAAAAAAAATTACCGATAATGTAAAAACAACCGATAATGTAAAAAAAAATTTACCGATAATGTAAAAAACTCTTTGAACCGATAATGTAAAAAAAATTACCGATAATGTAAAAACGCTCGTCTACCGATAATGTAAAAAAAAATTACCGATAATGTAAAAACTGTTCTAAAGACGTTTTCATATGGAATTGGAAACGTGGAATTTTATCCAGAAAGTCATATGTTAATTCAGAAAGGTCGTAGGTCATACCCCAGGGGAAGGGGCTCCCACCCCTAGAAACCCTATAGTGGGAGAGATTGGCCAACCATTGTTCTCAGATACGTATTGTTACAAGACGACCCGTCAGGAACACCGGATTGAATCCATCAACGAGCGAATGGAAAGTTCCAGAGAATTCAACTTCAACGCAGCCTTTCTAGAATTGTCTAGAAGAGAGAACTGTTTACAGCGAGGGCCTGACCGGACACGTTCTACACACTGTTAACTACCGTGCATACAAGGAACGTTCTCGTAATGTCTCGACTGTGTGTTCTAGAAGTTTCTATTAAGGAACGTTCTCGTAATTGCTGGACTGTGTACACTAGAAGTTTCTGTTAAATTCTGGAGAGTTCTCGAATAAAAGCCTAGCATATAAAAGGCAGTTCAACAACTATTATCGGCGAGAGATCCCTAATACTTCATCGAGTCCAGACGCTATTGAGAAGCCAGCCACTGACACTGTACACTTGTGATAAATTGCCTTACGCCGTTTCTACACTGTGCATTGATATTGTTATCATCCATCATCGCATAGCCTTGTCGTTATTCGCTCGTGGAACCAGTTCCTACGCTACAGCACGCTGCAGGTCTACTACTGTACCATCGTCAACGTGCATGCACTACCAGCCCTTGGACCAGACCAGGCAAATATTAATTAAAGGATTGTGAGTAAGTCTAATTAATTATTGTAAATTTAAGTAAGATAAGGAGATTGTAAATAATCATTAAGTTGTTGAATTTTAATCTCGTTCTTCTGTGATCTTTTGCTGTTATTGGTTTGACTCGCGACCACAAGCCGTAACAGTATTCTTATTGGAAGAAATGTATGGGCACCATTTTGGAGCCAAGTACGAGCTTGCTAGATCATGTGTCGCCTATGTGCATTCGAGAAGTTGTGCGGGCTATACGTACGGCCGGACGTACTCATCCTATGTAAGATAGACATGTTTTGTTTCCAAAGTTGCGGCCGGGTTGTGCTGCATTTGGATGCACGAACAGATCAGAAGAGGGTACAAGTTGTATAGACAGCGTTTCCACTCTTCCCGAAATTACCCGAAATGCAGGAAATCTGGGTGGTCTTCGGGAAATTTTCGGGAAGGGGGATTATATCGGGAAATTTCGGGAAATCTGGAAAAGGCGTATGTAGTATGGAAATGACGTATGGCTTGACAGATTGAAATCCTGGATCAACCAGTAAAGTAGCATAAAAAGAAGCGTTATGGAAAATATCAGGAAATACCAAGCCCATTTCAGGAAATTTTAGATTCCATTTCAGGAAAATTAATTTAGAGTGTGGAAACACTGTGTATAGATTCCCATCCTGTACAAAAGGAAGGCTTCGGTGGGCTCCAAAAGTTAGAAGGTTCAACTGCAATCTATCAAATAGCGATCGCTTATGCGATGTAACTTTACAGTATACAACTAAGTAGTACATGTAGGCCTAACGTTAGAGTAGGCTTAGCCTTAGAGTTAGATTACGACGTTCTGTACAAGGCCTAGCCTATACCGTATACGGCGGTTCCGTCTCTATATTCCGACTGCTTGATATTCCAACACATAAACCCAAATACAACTCCTAAAACCCTTTGGCCTAACCGGCTAAGCCGAATCCTAATACTAACCCTATTGGAGAGTTGTCGGAACATTCCCATAGAGACGTTGGAATCATAGGCGTAGGAAACTTTTCGCGACGGGGGGGGAGGGGGGCTGACATGAGGTTAGAATTTAATATGGGGATTTAGCCATCAGGCGACTTAAGACTTCTTTATTTTTCAAGGGGGAAAACGGTCTTTTCCCGGGAAACTTTGGCTTAACGAACCTATTGAATTATAGCGGCATTAACTTCGGATCACCGTACTGGGAGAGGGGTCTAAGGGGAGGGAGTGTCTTCCTCCTCTCTGGAAAATTTTCGGGTATTTGAGGGTCCTCAGATGCAATTTGGTGCAACATTTTTGACAAAAGTTGAAAATTAATGCAATTTTTTTACTTTTTTTTACAGAAGAGACAAAAAGGGGGTTTTGCCCTTGGATCTTGGGGGCAGAAGCATACTTCAGCCTCTCACATTTTTGACTGGGGGGGGGCTAAAGCTCCCCGTCCCCGCTTCCTAGGCCAATGGTTGGAATACCAGAGCTGCAGTCCCTAGTCAAAGGTGTAGGAACAGTGGGCTATTTAGGGGTTCATTGGACCATGCCCCCACCCCTCACTGATGCCGATTATTTTACTTCCTAAAAGTTTAATATTCCTAAAGTTTAATTGGTAACCATCTAGCATGAAAACTGGGTGTTTTTAAATGCCTAAAATCTGTTCTTGGGGATACTGACCCTAAAAAGTGGGCCTTTTGACGGCCCGCACATCCCACTACGACCGAGAGACGGGATGAATGGCTTCGGATCTGTGGTCAACGTGGTCGATAACCTCTAGGATGTAATTCTTATCAAGCGTGAGTAGCTTTGATTTCATCCCCTTTTTCCCCTGGGGTGGGGAACGGGTGAGAGAGATAACCTTCCTTCAGCTTCAGAATAACGATAATAACACTCCTGGGTTTTCTGACATGCTCATTTCAAAAATATAATTTTCAGTCCTTTAGTTTTTGGAATATTTGCTTTTATTAGAGGGCGCCCTATGCAAATAAGCTGTGCCATCCATATGACCCACCTCTATGTAATAAAATATGTTGCAGTCCTTTCATGATATTTTTATTGGTGAGCTTGCTGAACAACAGAGAGTGAGGGCGCTTTAAGTATATGAAGGAGAAATACAAAGCATTATGTATTTGGTCTTGACAATTGAGAAAAAGTGACCTTTAATTGTTCTGCTGTCCTTCAACGTACCCTTTTAAGGGAATTATACCTGCAAGAGGACGCTGTAAAATAGGGGTGAGAGCCCCTTCCCCTGGGGCATGACTTACGACCATTCTGAATTAACGTATGACTTTTTGGATAAAATTCCACGTTTCCAATTCCATATGAAAACGTCCTTAGATCAGTTTTTACATTATCGGTAGACAAGAGTTTTTACATTATCGGTAGACGAGAGTTTTTACATTATCGGTATTTTTTTTTTTTACATTATCGGTTCAAAGAATTTTTTACATTATCGGTAATTTTTTTTTTACATTATCGGTTGTTTTTACATTATCGGTAATTTTTTATTACATTATCGGTCGTTTTTACATTATCGGTTGATTTTTACATTATCGGTTGTAACAGACGTCCGTTTGTTGCCTGTTTAGCGTTTCGCGAAACAAGTTGCGAGTTATAACAAATCAGTACGAGGATTGGTTAAAGTAAATTACAAAATGGCAACCAACATGGAATCTTGGACGTGCACCTGATGTAGAAAAATTGTTGGCCGAAATATGTCGGCAGAATGGCCATGACTGTTCGTTTCCTTCTTCTCTAGGGTCTTTGGAGAAGGACATTGAAGCAGTAGGCAGTGAAAGAATTGCGAATGTTCTCTCAAAAACCAGTACTTCCCACGGAATTCAGTGTTACGCCATTGGCCAGGCTCCTGACATGAGGAAAGGAGACAGGTATGGAGCTTCAAGAGGGGAAATGACTATCATTGTCTACTGTTTTGTATATGCCAGCGTTTCTAAACCGGTATGTGGCGGCCTAACGATTTGCGCAAGAATGCCGCAAGTTGGGTTGCAGGAGTCGGCCTGAAAAACGGATGTGCTTCTTTCCGTCATTTTCAATAGCTTTTCTTATCCGACACACTGAAAATTTTTCTTGTATCATTGTGTAAGTTGCTTTGTGTTAAAACTAATAAAAGTGCTTTTTCAGTAACTGATCAAGGGTGGTCCTCCAGTAAATTCAACAATCACAAAAGTGGGCCTCGAGTTGCAAAATGGCAAGAAGCCCTGATATAATCAATGAGTTTTTCTAATGGGCATGGTGGCTTGTACGGGGTGGCCAGTCCTTCTGATTCTATAGAGGGCCACTGCTAGTCAGTGCTAGTCTTCTGCTTCTTGGTCACAGGTTTATGAATTCTTCAATTTCCCCAAGAGTTACCAGACAGAAACGCTGGAACATTTCAGGATCCTCAATACAGTAACCTTGTTAGGTCCCCCGTCTTTGCCGACGCCTTTAAGCCCCCTTTACACTGGAGCTACGTCAATGGAGTTGCCGCCACGTCAATGGAAAAACGACCAAACGCAGGGAGAACTCCTAGAGCATACTGAGGACTTAGTGGGAATTTTCATTAACGTGGCGTGATCAGGGGCGTATCCAGCCCCCGGAGCCTTGGTGGGCAAAGTTGTGAACATTTCTCCAAACTTTAATTATAAAAGCTCGCATATCTCACAATCTAAGCAAAGCGCCATCATAGGTTGGAGCGTAGCATACAGAAAAATTTTTGGTTAAAAATACATAGGTTGCAAGAAATGACACCAGACACTTCCCAGGCCTTGCAATGTTGCAGATAAAGTTAGATAAATAAAATTTTTATCCCTTTGTGACGAGAAAAAAATTTTTTTTGGAGGGGAGGTGATCAGGTGCACACTAAAATTACCATATAATTATCACTAAAATAGATTCGAATTTCTAAGTTAGGAGGGAACACCATTATATCGAAGGCGTTAACACTCAAACCTATTACGTGAATCGCGGACGATTTTCTGGGGAATGTGAGAACACGTTTCGGAAATTAGTTGAAATGTGGAAAAATACCTATCTGAATCCTCGGCTGAACTCAGCCCATTGACTTGAATATTAGTGCAGTGGGGGTGCAATGCAGTGGCCATGTGAGCTACCCGGTTAGCTACCTAGCCCAATTTTATTGTTACGACTGGCAGGTGCGGCGGAAGTGTAAGTGTTTCACATTTCTTCCTTTCCTTTACCTTTTCTTCCTTCCCTCCATTTCTTTCCATCTTTCTCTTCCCTCTTTCTTTTTGTTTTTTCTTTCCCTCTTTCTCTTTCATTTGCTTTCTCTCCTTTTGACCTTTGCCGTACTCTTTTTCCCCTCTCTTTGTTTCCGCTTTTCCCCTGTTTAAATTTCTAGCTCTCTTTCTCCTCCCCTCTTTTTCTTTCCTTTTCCTTTATCTTTTTCCTTACCCTCTTTTTATTTTTTCTTTTCCTCTTTTTCTTTCCTTTTTTCCCTCTTTTTCTTTCCTTCTTTTTTCGTCTTTTTCTCCCTCCTCTTCTTTCCCGTTTCCCCTCCATTTTTTCCCGGGCGGGCGACCCGCCCACTCCGCCCATCCCGCCCACCCGCTGCTACGCTAATGGGCGTGATCTTCGTGGTCTTTGTAGAGTATTTTTCTGCTATGTCAATTTTGAACATGTTCAAAATTTACGTAGCCCTGCCGTAGTCCAAACAGGACGCAGCGAAAACTTACTAGCAACCCCACGTGCGTACCCTGGACGTAGTAAACACGTAGTACAGACGGCTAGAACGTAGCAACGACTCAGCGACAACCTCGCACAAAGCCATCTGCCCGCCCAGTAGGCGTTACCGTACCTTATGGCACTACGTTCTCCTCACGTCAGCGCTAGGTTCATTTTACTCTAAAGAAGACTTTGTTACGTCAAAAGGCTGGACTGTACAAGTTGATGGCAAATTTCCACTACGGCAATAGAGTTTTTATGACACCAACCCTCAAAAAGAATCCCAGCCAACAACGACATGTGGGCCCTATATGGGGTCAATAAGGTGCGCTATATGGGGCCAACATGGGATTCCCATCTGGGACCCAGCTCTATGTGTCCGTGGGGGAAACATGGGGCCTATATGGGATTATATATGGGCTGGATATGGGGCCCACGTGGGACCGATATACTAAAAACCAAATGCATTCATAATTCTTACATGGGTCATATATGGGGCATATGTGGGGTATATATGGGTTCCATATGTGGCTTTCATATGGGGCATATGTGGGTTTTTGTGTGACTCATATGGGGTCCGTAAAACTCCATCTAACTCTAACTCATATGGGGTCCAGATGGGGCATATGTAGGATTTTCATGGGATTATTTGGGATCCACGTGTGGTTTGTGGTAAGCATATAGGGCACACACGTATGTCATGATCTGCATGTGAACTACATGTCTGAGCAGTACCATATATAGCCTATCTTCGGGAACAGAGCATAATTGGTTCACAGTTCTCACATGCTTTTATTACGGCCGTACCACTTGTTACAAGACGACCCGTCAGGAACACCAGATTGAATCCATCGACGAGCGAATGGGAAGCTCCAGAGAATTCAACTTCAACGCAGCCTTTCTAGAATTTTCTCGAAAGAACTGTTAACGCGGCCTGACGACACTTCTAAGAAATATTGACATTGTTTGTTTATTACCGTGCATACAAGGAACGTTCGCGTAATTGCCGGACTGTATGCACTAGAAGTTTCTGTTAAATTCTGGAGGGTTCTCGATTGAAAGCCTAGCATATAAAGGCAGTTCAGCCACTGTTATAGGGGAGAGACATCATCGAGACCAGACGCTGTTGAGAAGTTATTCTCTGACAGAATCACCTAAGGCCAGCCACTGACACTGTACACTTGTGATGAATTGCCTTACGCCGTTTCTACACTGTGTATTGAGATTGTTATCATCCATCATCGCCTAGCCTTGTCGTTATTCGCTCGTGGAACCAGTTCCTACGCTACAGCACGCTGCAGGTCTACTACTGTACCATCGTTAACGTGCATGCACTACCAGCCCTTGGACCAGACCAGAATAACATTAAGTAAAGGATTGTGATTAAATCTAATTAATTGTTGTAAATTTAAGTAAGATAAGGAGATTGTAAATAATCATTAAGTTGTTGAATTTTAATCTCGTTCTTCTGTGATCTTTCGCTGTTATTGGTTTTACTTGCGACCACAAGCCGTAACACACTTTTGTTCCAAAACCACGTTTATGAACACCCTTGGCATCAGTTTTCTTCAAAATGTGAATCTAGACAGGCATATTATGAGATTCTTTAGCAAATTTGCTGTGATTTTGAATCAGCAGATTTTAGATGAACAACTGAAACTGATTATTGTTAGAAAAAAAAAAGAAAGGGAAAGAAAAGAAATCCAGATCTTGCTGGGTGCGTACATGGTTGCATGCTAAAAGAAGACTTCTTTTTGGTCATTTTGACCGACTGCTTGCAGAACTGAGAATGGAGGATCAGCTATCCTTTTTTAATGCCTTGCAGGCATGATTGTAAAAATTTCTGCCCGATGTATTCATGGGATGCTCTTGCACTTTTGGAGAATAAATACTCTGGCGTTACAGAGAGTAGGTCTGACGTACTGTTGTAGCAGTAACAACGGGTCTCTGGCAGCGCAAACGTAGCGGAGACGTACTGGAAACGTTCGAGGCGTGGCACGTGCCGCATTCCTTGCGTAAATAGAACGCTGTGGGAACCCCGCCAAAGCAGCAGGAAATTCGTGTGCGCAGCTAGAACGTATCAGCGACTTGACACTAACGTAGCCTGAACGGAGGCTTTTAGAAAATCTGCTTGGAATTTATTTTTCAGAGACCAAGAAGTTCTCGTTATCTTATACTAATTTTTCCCTAGAATCGGAGAGCGTAGAGCGATCTTCGTCCAGTGTGAAAGGGGTGTTAAGGCCATCGCAGCTACCTAATCCGGTCCTTAGCCAGACGGATACCGAGAGGGGCAAGATAGCTTCCAGGTGACATATTTATAGGGGAAAAATATACAAGAAATGCTTTGGGATACTAACATTAAAGGGTCGTCCCCCTGATCTCCCTTAGTCACCAGTTTACAGACAGTACGGTTTGTTCTCCGCCGATGCCGATTACTAAGTGAAAGAAGAGCCTTGAGGCAAGGGTAGCGTCAGAAAGTTAACCAACAAAGGGCAAAGCTCCTGGCGAGGAGGCGGGGGCGTTTGAGCTATCAGAAGCTTCTATATGGGCGACAGGTTGTAGGAGCGATGGAGTAAGGAGGGGTTTTAATAAAAGCCTTTGCAGCAGAATATCATTTCCGCACTGCAGGGTGTAATGACATTGTGCAAAAACTTTCTTGTAATCCCCACCTCACCCCCTGTCGGTGATTGGATGTACCTCACAACTTCTTTCGCGAAACGCTAAACAGGCAACGCACACGGGAAACCAAAACACTTGTTTAGCTAACACTTGCTTCGCGAAATAAGCAGTGCTTGTTTTGCGAAACACTTTTGCGAAACGCTCTTTCCTGTTTTTGTCCAACGCATATGGACGTCAGAAAACGCGAAACGTGTTTTCTCTTTCGTGTTTTGCGTTTTCTGTCGTCCGTGTGCGTTCCGCTTTAATGTGCCCTTTACCTAATTTATACAGCATCTGTTGAAATACTGTTGAAATGAAATTTGATCCTTGATTAGATTGGATCCCTTTAGGTAATCCAAATAATGTGAAAAAATTATTGCTTACAAAATTGTACGGGCCTTAACATTTCTAAGAGGAATTTTCTCACGAAACCTTGCAGAAATACAACTGACTGTCAATATATA
>JAIZAY010002293.1:0-10251 GCA_029531755.1 Holothuria leucospilota | reverse complement strand
GAATTTGACTAAATAACCTTTTATTAAGGTAGGGGGACCCGCCCAAAGGCCCAAAAATATTCAAATTCAATCATGAAAAATTTTGGGTAAAGGTTACAAACAAAGAAATTTAAAAACAAAGGGTTCGTTTATAAATTTTTTTATTGGTTAAAAAGTGGGCCCAAAAGAGAAATGTCCGAACAAGGGCCCCATCGTGAGGGGTTTTGCCATGTGGGCCCTTTCCTGTAAAAAAACAGTACGCATAAAACTTTTGTATAAGATCTCTAGCTGTTTAAAATGCAACATCGTAACTTAAACTCTCGAACTTTTTAATTTTTAAAAAATCACAATAGGTCCCGTTTTCTGTTTTCAAATTCGTAAAAGTATTTGCAGTTTTTTTTCCCACGGAACTTCGATTGCCAAATTGTTTTTTTGCGTTAGTCAAACACATGGGTAAAAAAAAAGGGTAAGGGGGCAAAAAAACTTGTAAGTTTATTTTCTCAAAAACAGTGAAATATACATTGCGATTTATGAAAGTGAAACAAGTGTACCTACTTGAAGTTGGTCGAGTTTGACAGTGGGAACAGTATAAGGGAAAATGTCCTTCTTTATCAAATCAGGAAAGACCAATTTAGTTTTTTACAGCTCTATAAACTTTTTTTCTGAATTTTTCAAAGCTTTTATAGAATTGCAGGATGCACAAAAAAAATGAAATTGTGGAAAAAAAATAAAATTTTTAGTAACGCTTGGCTATTTTTTTTTTTTTTTTTTCAAGAAAACAATTTTTGGGGTCTCAGGGTAATCAAGAGACATAAATTTTAAAATCATAGCCAATTTTAGAATACGTGTACCAACATGTATAATTTTTTGCAAAAATCTGAAAAAAAGTGCCCATTGATTTTTTTCTTTTTAAAACGTTTGTAAATATTCTTTCTTTATTAGTTGACCCCGATTGATAGACAAGTGAATGGAGTGTTTATATGGTAATTTGTTTTAATGTTGCCCACTAAAAAAATGGAACTACCATGGTAATTTCTATTGCTCATTTACGAACACATAGCCTTTAATACTTGAAGGTAAAAGGAGTTTTTCAGACTAGCGAGTCCTCCCCTCCAAAGTATGCAAAAAAACTTGGTAGAAAGCCCTAATATGCGGATGCTTTCTTGTGAAAAAAAGGTAACCCATTTGTAAAACATGGCCATGCATTTTCTGATGTAGGTGACTGAAAAATTCTCATTTAAATTTTTTTCAACATCTTTGAGTCTGAGGCATTCACAATAACGCCTTGCCGATCCAGGATCTTTGTAACAAAAGAGAGCGTCGTGTCAAACGAATTTGGGGTGCCTTTAAAAGGGGACTTTTATTGAAAGTATGGGGATTTAATTTAACTTGTTTACGTTGTTTTCAGTTGAAAGAAAAGTGGGTATCACAATGCGGAATAGAAAGATTAATCCCCCGAAATTTGCTTGGAAACCCCAAAGGGGGCGTGGTAGAATATCGTAGCCCCCTTTCAAAAAATTTTAGAATTAAAAAAAAAATCCCCTTTACAGATAAAAAATTACAAATTTGATACTGTTCTTAATAAAATTGGTTGTCGGCCAATAATCATAACATATTCTACTGTTCAAAAACATAGTACTATAAGTTGTAAGAACACAAAATGCCTAAAGACAATTTTCACAAAAAGATAAATATTCTGTTTTGTCGCGTTATACGTTTAAATCGTGACAAAACAAATATTATTTTTTGTGAAAATTGTCTTTAGGCATTTTGTGTTCTTACAACTTATAGTACTATGTTTTGAACAGATAGAATATGTTATTATTATGGCCAACAACCAATTTTATTTAAGAACAGTATCAAATATTGTAAGTTTATCTGTAAAGAGGATTTCTTTTTTATATTCTAAAATATTTTTTGAAATGGGCTACGATAATTCTACCACGCGCCCTTGAGTTCCATATGCAAATTTGCAGGGATTAATCTATTCTATGTCCAAGCATTGTGATATCAACGATTTCTTTCAACATGAAAACAACAGTAAACAGAGTGAAATATTTTCAAGTAAAGTATCCGTATAAGATACGCAGTTAGTTTACGTACACGAACGTCTCTCTTTTGTTACAAAAGATCTTAGATGAGTAAGTGCGTTTATTGTAAGATGCCACAGATTCAAAGATGCTGTAATGAATTTTATGAGAATATATTCAGTCACCTACATCAGAAAATGCATGGCCATGTTTTACAAATGGGTATGCCTCTTTTCACAAAAAGTAGCCTACATACTTAGGATGATTTGCCACTTATGGTTATTGCTATACTTTGGATGGAGGACGTCGCTAGTCATGAAAAAAAGCTTTACCTTTCAAGTATTCATAGCTATATATTCGTAAATGGCCACTATGATACATGGTAGTTCCAAAATATTTAGTAGTGCAATATGAAAACTAAATTACTGTATTAACACTACCATTCACTTGTCTATCAATGCAGGGTCAACACTAATAAAGAAAGATATATTTATCAACGTTTATAAAGAAAAAAATCAATGTCACGTTTATTTCAGATTTTGCAATCCAAATTTATACATAGTTGGTACACGTATTCTAAAATTGGCATATGATGTTACAATTATGATCTCTTAAGATTACCCTGAGAGCCACCAAGAATTGTTTTCTATGAAAAACACAAAAAAAAAAAATATGCCAAGCGTTACTAAAGGTTCTTATTTTTCTTGCTCACAATTGCATTCTTTTGTGCATCCTGCAATTGCTAGTAAAGCTTTGAAGAATTCAGAAAAGTAAGTTTCAGTAGAGCTGTAAAATGACTGAATATTGGTCTTACCTGTATTTGATAACCGAAGGACATTGTCTTGAGTATCTGTTCCCACATGCTCAAACTCGACCAACTTCAAGCTAGGTACACTTTGTTTCACTTTCATAAATCTGCAATGTATATTTCACTGTTTCTTGAGAAAATAAAAGCTTATACAAGTTTTGTTGCCCCCTTACCCTTTTCTTTTTACCCATGGTGTTTGATCTCAACGACAAAAATTACAATTTGGCAATCTGAAAGTATCCGCCTGGGAAAAAAAATCTGCAAAGTACTTTGACGAATTAGGAAAACAAGAAATCGGTACCTATTGTGATTTGTTAAATATTGAAAGTTCGAGAGTATTAAGTTACGATGTTGACATTTTAAGCAGCTAGAGATCTTATACAAATGTTTCTATGCTGTACTGTTTCATTACCAAGGGAAGGTGCCCACATAGGCAATCACTCACTTGAAGGAGGGTCAATTGTTCGGCAAATTTGTCTCTGGACCCACTTTTAACCCAAGTAAAATCGTTTATAAACGACCCATCAGTTTCAAATTGCTTTGTGATGTAGACCTTTATCCAAATTGTTCATGATTGCAATTTGAATATTCCTAGATCCATGGTCTGGGCTTCCCCTACCCCCTCTCTTAATAAATAGGTTATTTCAGGTACATTTAACTTCAAAATGAAAACATACACAGTACTTTCGATTACAGATTCAAAACTAGGGTAACAGTCACCCAGTCCCAATTTTCAGCTTCCTACCCCTAGCAAGATATGGGTCTCTGAAAACTCATAATTTCACATATAATAGCGTATCAATTGTATAGTTTTACATATACATCGTTACATTTTACATATCATCACATGACCTAACATCATCATCACGTATTTTATCATAAGGATAGCATACTTTTACTGCATGATCTGATGTGTTTAGTACATCATCATATGCAGTTAGTACATGATCGTGTAGTACATCACTTGACGTGAGCATTTAGGCGCACGTAGAGCTTGCCAAAGGCTCGGGGAGTATGACACGCCAGAAGGAATTAAAAACATGATAATCGCGAGTTTTTAGATGAACAGCGTGTACTTTAAGATGTACATCGTAACTCTTAACATGATTGTCGTGTATTCTAACATGATGAACATGTACTTTTAGTACATGGTCGTGCAAATATACATCGTGATCGTACTGAGTTAGTACATCATCGCGTATTTTTACATGACAGACGTATCTTTCAGAGGATCATTATAAATCTTGAACCCTTTGGTGTACCATACTAACGTGGGCCCCTGTGCGATTTTTCTTTTCATAGGATAGCGAGGGGAAAGTTATGAATTATCATATACAACACAGTCAATTGATTGCACATGCTTGGTTCATAAGCGCTAAAACTGAACCTGTTTGTAGGACGACCACCGCCTTGCTTTGCCGTATTGTGTGCGTTCACAGTAGTCTATGCATGATGCCTCGGCCGACTGATGTAGTACTTCCATAATCTATGCGTACAAGAGATCTCAGTGTACATACTACATACATAGTGTGGAATCTACTTAGTGGTACATTTCAAACGAGAAGGGAATAAACATCTGGTTAAATGTTCACGGGGAATTGACATCAAACTGCAGTTTAGTGGTTATCACATCTACCTTTACTGTAGACTGCCAAGGTGACAGCATAAATACTTAACACGTGAACTGAGCTAGAACTGCGGAATGACACAGTTTGCAGTACGGTGGCTGTGTTCATAAAAGTCAAGACCATGTGGTTTCCCCCGTAGGTCGGGGTACTGAAGAAGAAACCGGGTGCTTTACGGATTAGTAACCAAAGTAATAGCACTGTCACAAGGGAATAAAACGTCAGTGGGAGAGTGATTCACCTTTGAGTTATCCCTTACCACCAAACAGCTACGAGAAATTAAAGAGCTTAACTTGCCCTTCAGCAATTCAGTGCCAGGCGTGCCCCGATACGGTGGCCATCGGAAAGTATACATTCCAAGTGACGGGATTGAATGCACGACGGAGGGGGCCCAAATGACACCATATTTCACCTATAAAGGCTATACTTATAATAATACAAACCCCAGGGGATGGGAAGAGGGTAGTAGACCGGCTACTCCTTTTCTATGTTTTTCAGACACCCACAGACATCAAAGCCTGCCTCTGATCCAAGCCCAGCGAAACCAGTGATAATTCACCTGGGGGACACCGGGGATGTTTGCTGGGTTGATATGTTAATTAAATATTTCCTGACTCTCTTTACTGACTCAGTTGACATTCAAGGTCTCCGCCAGTGTCCCTGCAGGTCTATTACATCAAGTAGCGATCGACTGTAGTGCACTGTAACTGTACTTTACTTTGTGGACACTTCATGCGGTACTTGAACAGGTAAAGCATTTAAGAAGTCAAGCTACTAGCATTGTGTGTGAGGTAGTTGTTGTGAAGCACGGAAGCTATGTAAAAAGACGTATGAATAATAACGAGCAAAACTCATATAACATGAATAATTCATATTTTCCCCCTCGCTATCCTACGAATAAAATTTCGCGGTCATTGTACTTTACGCGTGCAAACTCGTGCTCCAAGTTCGTGGTGCGCTTTCGATGTACTTGAAGTTTCCCATCTTGGGCCCCTTTCCCTCGAAAATTTTGGATCCGTGCCTAGTTGCAATACGAAGACACTTTCAGTGGCATTTTAATACCTGTGTAACTGTGAAATACTAACAATAAGAAAGAAATCAGAGAAGGCGAATATATGAGCCCGTGCTTTTTCTAATCAGGAAGAATTATGTTTATTAGAGAAGTTGAATAAAAATAACTTTCTGTTTATATTACGCTCATGGGCGGCTCTAAGAAATATTGTTTGGGGGGGGGAACTCAAGTCCGTATTCAGGGAGGTTCGGGAGACCCCCGGCAGTATAAATGGTCAGCTCCGGATAGTACAATAGGAGTAGGGTTATTATTATTATCTTATTACAGCGATGCCCCATGTAGTTTTCAAAAGGTCTTCAAAAACCATTTCAGGGAGTCAGTCATCAGTCAGTCCACACAGCCACCAAAAGTCGCTTCTTTTCTGATTTGAGTATGCATGACGTCACAGCCTGTGCATATATAATTAGCTCAATCTAGCTGTTTTAAAATCACATTTTCGACATAAAAACATAGTATTACAAAAGATTTCATCGGCATCTTATGAAAACACATTTTGAAACATTTTCTGCAACATTTTGAAGTAGTCAGTACAAATTGAGAATTTTAGACGATTTTTAGAATTATCAAAAAAACCAGTTGGCATTTCGTACGAAAATTTGACTTTTTTCCGAAAACAGATTTTTTGCAACGTATATGGCCCGAAAAGAGGGTAACTTCAAAAATTGTTAGGAGCCAAAAAAATTGTCAACCGTACAAGCAGATATTTCTGAAAACACGCGTCAGGTGATTCGCAAAGTTTTTAGCAGTCTAGAAGCAACCTTGCATCTGCGTGGCTTAGACAGTAACAAGCCCAATTTCCCCTACTGAAGTGGTACATTAGTTGCGCGAAAACGGGCAATTATCGAAGAAAGTTAGGCCTACACGAAAGTATTTACCATCCGTAACTTCTTCGAGCTTCCTTTCTATCTAGGATTTACAGGTACGAACACGGAAACTAAATTGGATACGAATATTTGAATTACGTGTAACGATTTGTACTACCATTGCAGGTTATATTATGGTTGTACCATTCATAGGATACACTGTAGCTAAGGTATTTGCCCGATGTCGGGCAAATAGTCACAACGAATGGATTTTCAGTTTGATCTGTGCTTTGGATGAAGCCGACTATAGATCAAAAAAGCAGGAGGGAGGGGGGGGGGGGGGAGGGGGAAATTCTGGGGCATAAAGAATACCCAGTAAAGTGTATACAGAGCTCTGAAGTAAACAATGGTAGGCTTACAGCAGTTCGTTTATAGTGAAGGAAACTGGCAGGCGTTTGGGCGAATTAAAATAAAGGCTCAGATCAATAAACACTGTATAAATATACTGTATATTGTTTAGTCGCGTAGTGGGAGATCGCTACAGTCATTTTTCTAGAAAAGATTTACCCACCCAAGGCACACTTAAAGGAATGGCATGGCCAGTCTTACTGCAAGCCCAAGGAAAGCGTAGGGAGCACCGGGTTTTGTGAAATTAAAATTGTGATTCTCCGGCTGAAATGCGACCTCTGAGCGACAGACGTTGCAGTGACATCTATGCCCTGAAGAGAGATTCAGAACTCTACAAAGTACTAGTACAAATTGGTGGACCCTAGTAAACGCTGCATGGGCTGAAGTATGTCATCACAAAGGGCAGAGAAAAACAGGGGTTGGGTGAGGTTATAATTTACCTTCCATTTTTGACAAGGGGGATTGTCAAACACAATTACCCCCCACCTAGTTGTCAGTGTCCACTTCTGAAAAAATAATTCACCAGGATATATGGGATATAGTGAACATCATACAACCAAGCCCATGCAAGGACTTTGCTGGGAGACACCAAACACAGAAGAACATATTTGGGAATCTTTTCAGTGCTCGTAGACCTCTACCATGGATCCATTCAGCGGAAAACCTCAACGGTCACCGACGCCTGATTTCACTTTTCAGCTGAATGCTAAGTGAGAATGCACACATAGTGGGTCAGGTTTGACTATGAGTTAACTATATACATATTTACCTGCATCGGATATCTTTGATGGACAATAATGCAAGCTGGTTGAGGAAGGCCACCACCCATGATGTAGAAATATATTCCCCACCATACATTCCAACAGGCTAATTTGCAAAGTAGCAAAAAGTCTATTGCAAGGAGGGTTGCAAGCTGACTAGAAGAAAAGTAGGATACATCAAGGCTGTCAAAACCTACAGCAGCAGATGTTAGAGCAGGTTTCCAAAACACATGACTGCAAGTTTGCACTTGATCTGGTCAGTGACTTGATTGGAGGAGAAATTATAGGCCATACGGGCATTAAATATGAGCTTGGTTATACAACACTTATTCATTAATTTATTAGTCTGTACAAATACTGTAGTCTACATACTACATCAAATATAAAAAACAGACAGGCTAATACTAGAAAAACAAATTCTGAATAACTATGACATAGTGCCCGACAAAATGCTATTGTATACACAAAGAATACACAAACATTAAAAAGGAAAACAAAAATTAAAAACAAAACAATGGTATTGAAACAACAAACTGAAGTGAAAGCAGGTGAGTTTTGCCAACTTCCCTGAGTGAAAGGCAGGGGATCTCTGCAATAAGCCTACTGTACCCCCCATAATATCTTTACTCACTCCATAAATGCATTTAGCTTCCCCTTTTTTGAGACTCCCAGTAATGCATTTTTTTTTTAGGAATAAAGTTGTTAATGCTAGGTAATTCTGCTTTGAACATGCAAAGTCTTATTTTCACATAAAAGTCCCAGTGATTATTAATAAAGGCAAATGAGATTTAATAAGCAAAATGAGATTTATTTTGCACAATACACCATATAGTCCTTAAACAACTGGCAGGTATCTGTGTTACTATGCTCAAGTAAAGATAGAAACCTTACTCCGTTAAAGTGTGGGTATGTCAGTGGACGATCATCTTTTAGAGTACTGTTTCAAGTACCAAAATGTACCATATGGTATTTGAGTGTTATCTTAGTATGGCAGTAGGTGAAGGTCAGTACTGTATAGTACAAGGTAGCAACAGCTTATTCCCATAAATTTTTTTTAAGCCTCTCCCTTATTACTTTCCCCAAAAAAGGCTCCCCTTAAACAGATGCCACGAATTTTTGGAACACCAAAACTAGCAGCTGTGTAACTAGGCATTGTAGGTGCTCCAAATGTAGTCGTAAAAACTTGCATTCCCCCTTCCCCCTTCCTTTTTCTGCAATTTTAGATATCCCAGCTGATGATGTATTCAATTTAATTTCCCAGAGCAGACACATACCGACTACTTGCTGATAAAGATGACTGGCTTGCTATAAAATGGAAATTTGTCCTGACCTACTAAAAGGTTATAACCATTTGACATAAATAACAACATGCTTGCCTGGGTTG
The DNA here is from genome assembly GCA_029531755.1 of Holothuria leucospilota. Lineage (NCBI taxonomy): Eukaryota > Metazoa > Echinodermata > Holothuroidea > Aspidochirotida > Holothuriidae > Holothuria > Holothuria leucospilota. Next base: position 1,381 of record JAIZAY010002293.1, on the reverse strand, counting down.
AAGTTCTTGGCAAACTCTTGGACACTTAGCTGTAAGCCTAGTATAATACTTAATAGGCACTCAGACACTGCACTTACACTCAGAAGCAGTGGTAGATTACATAATACAGACTCAATAGGCCTACGAAGAAGCTACATCATGCCAATTAGTATTAAGTTGTTAGGCCTAGCAGTCCTAAAGATTACTGTAAATAGGCCTATTGTTTACGAAGGACAAGCAGAAATTAATACCCAAAATATGCCCCACACTTCTTCTGTACCTTACATGTAAGCCATACGTAGCCGCGTAGTTCGGTGCACTATGTGGCCAAAAAATGCGAAAAATACCACCTTCCAAAAAATCGTTCATTTCGAAAGTTCTGTTCTTACGCTCATAGTGCCATAGGTACAATCGTTGGGCTAAATGTCTCAACTACTCGATTATGACATTTATACTCAGTTATCCTGAATACGGTCAGGTATTCGCAAGATTTGAAGTGCCAGTCGAAACAACCCCCAAAAAGTTGGCAAGTATTTTATGGCATATTTCTCTATGAATGCTGAAAGTAATAATACCTAAGGATAATTTTGCGGAAAAGACAAGGATTCAAACTTTAAATTACCGGGGAGATAGCATCAGGCAACGCCTCTTATGCATTATTCAGTAGATTGAAGTTACTCCAGCATGATAGGTACCCATTCTGTGAAACCCAATATTTTTCGTTGTGGGCGGGGCGCCCATTTCAGAGAATGACGTCACAAGCCTCATTAACTCAGACAGTGCTGCTTGGCTGTCATGAGCTGATTTATTTAAAGATAAATACAATCATATCAGCCGATCGCTACTCCTTAAGGGTCTAGTAGGAGGAAGGTAAAATGGGTAAAGAGGCTTGATCCATTTGTATAAAATGAGCCCCACCTTTAAATATTTTTTTTTCTTTCGTTGTGTCACAATATGTTTCAGCTTTGCCAAGAAGCCATAAAATGTTGGTTTTGTGGATTGTTTTCTTCAACTAACGAAAATTTCGAGCATGAAGACACTTGGAAACAATGAATGATAGCACTATTTTGGATCTCAGTACCCTTCCGAAACGAATATTTTAAAGGCGGAGGGAAATTCCCCTAACTTAGAACGACGTCTCATCCTATACACAAGTAGCTAGGCCACTACTCAGAAGTCTCACAACACTGAACTTAGATTGACTGTATGGTGTGTTTATTTTAAATCAACTGAAATGGTATACTTTAGCACAGAGGTGGAGAAGCTTTTGCTTATAACAGGTCATTTGACCAGGGAGGTGTTATTTGCTAATAACACCTCCCTGATTTGACAGTCATAAGACAGGTCGTGGGACAATGGCGCTGTCAATTTGGGGGGGGGGGGGTGGGGGACAAGGGAGGGA
>JAIZAY010002291.1:0-10276 GCA_029531755.1 Holothuria leucospilota | reverse complement strand
ACTTCTTTCCAGAATTAGTTCTCCTTGGAAAGTGTACTGTGTGAAACCTGGCAAGTGCCCTCTTTGGTTTGGATATCTGTAATATGTTTGTAAAGTTTGAGAGGAACATAAAGTATGAATGAAAATGATTTTGCACTTTTTGCATTAGGTTTGGAGAAACTTCAAGCTGTTATTGAGCAGCGCCAACTATTAAGCAGCTTACAGGATGAGTTTGCCAAGCGTCTTGCCAAACATCTCAACAGCATTTTTATCCACCAGGTAAGAGAATCCCTTAAGGCTTTTTTTTGAAATAAGAAAGGTGAACATTTAGTTGGTTCAGTTTGCATGGCTAAGCTTAAACCTCACCAACTTGAACTCAGTGCACTGATCAGTTAGGGAATAAAGTCAATGGTGCCCATGTCTCTATGTCAGATTCAAACAGGCTATGATATCATGCATTTAAGTATGAGAGATGTCACACAAATGGGTTTGAGAGACTGTTCAAATCTTGTATAAGGACGAAGGCACCATGACTTTAGTAGTCCCATTGATTAATAATTTAAATTTGTAGGAACTGAAAGCAAAATTGTCTATTACTTAACAATTTATAACTGATCATTAACTGCTCTCTTCAGCTGGCTGAATGTAGCAGGAGATGTATTGGTAATCTGTAAATAAATTTTACCTTTTACTTAGAAAATCTAATTTGAAATTCTGGGAGTTGATATAAAAGCCTGTATTCATTGTTTAATTGTACTTTGTAATTTCTATTATACAGATTCTTAAATTTAACATTTACCTTTCCTTGTTGATGTGTTATATAGTCATAACAGAGAAGTATTTGCTGCAAAATGGAGTCTCTTTTTCATATCATGCTATGTTATGACTTGAATATTCATTATTTCATTTTCTCTCTTCAAGGGTAATGAGATGAGTGAAAACCTAACCACCAACCAGCTTTCACTACCAAAACACGTCGGTTACCATCGAGATCTTAAACCGTATGCAGAACTCATGCAGTGGCTTAAGTGGGCAGACAAAGATTCTTTTCAAAAATTATCAAAGGTACATACATCGACAAGACAACATCCAGAAATGTTTTATATCTGTGACATTTGTTTTTCTCTTCTTCAATTTTGTACCATTTTCTTTTCCAACTTTTACATTGCTGGAGGGAGCCATATTAATAAGTTGGTTGCACCTCTCACTATGTCATGCAAGTGTCCTAAAGTCAACTGAGCATTTTCACCAATTATCTGACTACAATAGTTTGCTACAAAATGGTCCTTTGGATATACAGGGTATCAGTCTGTCTGGTTTGTTCTGTAGGATTCAACAGTTTAATATCTTTCATGTGGGATTTAGTTTATTCTTACAAACTAATTCGAAGAAAATTAACCAAACAGTCCTTTGTATGAAGAAATAAGTGTATGTTTATGAGTGGGTTTGTTGTCAGGCAAGCAAAAAAGTGTTACATGGCTTATACGATGGGGTTTACTCCATATGGCAAGCATGTTCAAGTATGCTAATTATCAGTGGCTGCTAAGGTGAGAATTGCAGTATGCCTTTCAGCTTTTAATTTTCGTTCAGTCATGTTTCAAAGAGGTATTTAGTCGGTGCATGTCATTAATAGGTAAGTCTGTTCCCTTTGTTAGGTTATCCTGCATAGTGCTTCTTTCGGATTCTCATTTTCTGACAGGTTTAACATAAAATATTAGTTTTGCAAAAATTTTCAAATGTATTACATTTCCAACATTTTCTCCCACGTGTTGAGTGCAGAGAGAAGTGTTTCCATCCGCTTTTTGGTTTCGATGAAAAGAGAAACCTATGCGGTCATGATGGCGTGTGTATGTATGTGTGTATGTGCGTGTGTGTGTATGTGTGTATGTGTGTGTGTGTGTGTATGTGTGTATGTGTGTATGTGTGTATGTGTGTGTGTGTGTGTGTGTGTTTGTGACACTTTGCTCGTTAACACGATATCTCAAGAAGGGAAACTCTGACAGTTTTCAAACTTGGTACATAGATGCCCCATATTGAGAGGAAGAACCCTATTGTTTTTGGTGGGGGTCAAAGGTCACCTGGGGTCACCGGGGGTCAAAACCTGAAAACCTTGTTAACACAATATCTCGAGGTAGGAAGCTTGGATGAATTTCATACTTTGTATGTAGATGCGTTACGGTAAGAGGAAGAACCCTATCATTTTTGGTGGAGGTCAAAGGTCATCTGGGGTCACCGGGGGTCAAACCCTAAAAACTTCGTTAACACGATATCTCAAGAAGGGAACCTCTGACAGTTCTCAAACTTAGTACATAGATGCCCCATATTGAGAGGAAGAACCCTATTGTTTTTGGTGGTGGTCAAAGGTCACCTGGGGTCACCAGGGGTCAAAACCTGAAAACATTGTTAACACAATATCTTGAGGTAGGAAGCTTGGATGAATTTCATACTTAGTATGTAGATGCGTTATGGTAAGAGGAAGAACCCTATCATTTTTGGTGGAGGTCAAAGGTCACCTGGGGTCACCAGGGGTCAAACTCTGAAAACCATGTTAACATGATATCTCAAGAAAGAAAGCTCTGACAGTTCTCAAATGTAGTACATGGATGCCCCATATTGAGAGGAAGCACCCTATTGTTTTTGGTGGAGGTCAAAGGTCACCTGGGGTCACCTGGGGTCAAACCCTGAAAACATTGTTAACACAATATCTTGAGGTAGGAAGCTTGGATGAGTTTCATACTTTGTATGTAGATGCGTCACGGTAAGAGGAAGAACCCTATCATTTTTGGTGGAGGTCAAAGGTCATCTGGGGTCACCAGGGGTCAAAGCCTGAAAACTTTGTTAACACGATATCTCAAGAAGGGAAGCTCTGACAGTTCTCAAACTTGGTACATGGATGCTCCATACTGAGAGGAAGAACCCTATTGTTTTTGGTGGAGGTCAAAGGTCACCTGGGGTCACCGGGGGTCAAACCCTGAAAACATTGTTAACACAATATCTTGAGGTAGGAAGCTTGGGTGAATTTCATACTTTGTATGTAGATGCGTTATGGTAAGAGGAAGAACCCTTTCACTTTTGGTGGAGGTCAAAGGTCATCTGGGTCACCGGGGGTCAAACTCTGAAATCTTTGTTAACACGATTATCTCAAGAAGGGAAGCTCTGACAGTTCTCAAACGTGGTACATGGATCCCCCATATTGAGAGGAAGAACCCTAATGTTTTGGTGGAGGTCAAAGGTCACCTGGGGTCACCAGGGGTCATACCCTGAAAACATTGTTAACACAATATCTTGAGGTAGGAAGCTTGGATGAATTTCATACTTATTATGTAGATGCGTTATGGTGAGAGGAAGAACCCTATCATTTTTGTTGGAGGTCAAAGGTCATCTGGGGTCACCGGGGGTCAAACTCTGAAAACCTTGTTAACACGATATCTCGAGGTAGGAAGCTTGGATAAATTTCATACCTTGTATTTTGATGCCTTATAGTAAGAGGAAGAACTCTATCATTTTTGGTGGGGGTCAAAAGTCATCTGGGGTCACCAGGGGGTCAAACCCTGAGACAGAGCTCCCAACCAGCACGGACTTTCCATATTCAGTACGGAAAATCATTGTAAATATGGGAATACGGATTTTTCCTTGATAATCCAAATTTTGAATGAGTAAATAGGTCCTTTCACGAACTTTATTATTCTTTAGACAACATATCAAAAGACTGAGAATAGACTACAGTATTTCACTTTTCTGTACAGTACTGTAGTGTATTTATTTGAGCCCAGTAATCTATGCTGTTATGTTATTGGTTAAATTTTTGTCAACAAGTTGATGTTTAAACCAATCAGTAGATAGTTTGCAGGCAGATCCATGACATTCCATAAGCTACCATATCATTGGTTGATCAGTTGTAAACAGATCCACTTTCAACCAATCAAAAAACTGTGTTAAAAGCTAGTTTCTGAGTGCAGTGACAGACTCCTGCCAAGGTCTGTTGAGCTGGCTGAGTGGCCCAACGTTAATGTTAGATTTGACTGTAACTGAACTGGAAAAATAGCACCAAGAAATCGAATAATAAAAATTACAGCAGGAATATCACAGTATGTTGTAATATGGCTCCTCTTCAGAGTAGCAGAGTAGTATGAGTAACTTTAGTGGAAAATTTACCAGGCAGATCAAGTTTAACGTAGGCCTAGGCCTAACAGTTAGGGCCTAGCCTAGGCCTAAGTGTTGTTACAGACCAACAACAAACATTAGCCTACACACACAATAACGTTAGACTCAGTACATAAATCTAATGCAGAGTTCCAGGTTTATGGGCTAGGCCTAGACAAAGTCCTAGTCCTGTGACTAAGTCCTAGCCTAACTGCCACAGTACAGGCTAGCCTAATTGTAGTACAGTATGTATGGGCTGATATTACTTATTAGAGGTAGGCCTCGGTTACTGTAATAGCGATGGCCTAGGCTAGGGCTAGTCAAAGCAGTTATTGCCTGTCTAAATGTTGGTACCCATCATCTAAGTTTGTAGTATTTACAGAGAGATTTCTGTGACCAGCTGTGCATAGGCCTAGGCTAGGTTTATACTTATAGCTAGGCCTAGGCTAGACCTAGGCTAATGTTACTTAGGGCCTTGCCAAGTATTTAGCATAGCCTCTAGGCTATACTGTAACGTTAGGCCTTGGGAATACTTGGGATATTTTGTATTTTGTCCTTTGGTGACCCTGATGACTATCTTGGGAATTCTTGGGAAATTTTGCTTTTTGACCTCTCGTAACCCCAGATGATGATCTTGGGAATTCTTGGGAAATTTTGACCAGTGACTGAAAGATATGGGACATCGTGGCATTATTTGGAATAGAACATATATCATCGAAACCTCAATGCATTTTTGCATTCTGGTTAAAGATACATCATTGTTACTTGTTTAATAAACCTGTTATCCTGTGAGCCCAAGGTTGTCAAAGTTTAAGTTTCATTTCGTTCACATTTTTTTACAATGTTTTAAGTATTGCTGTTTACATCTGTTTCATTCCTGCTTACCTCATCTAGTCCATTTATGGACAGTTCCATCTGTCGGGAAATTACTATGGCAATACTCTTTCTGGGTCCTATGGCGTCCTTCCTGCTACTTGGTTTGCAGTTGACAATGTTTTAAGTGTTGGTATTTACTGTTATGTTACAGGTCTACATTGACTCAATTAGTAAACTTTATGAGAGAGAACTTCAAGAATTCTTTGACAAATGTCGAGTTGCTCTTCAGAAACCTAAATATGCTGAGGGTAAAAAACATGGACTGGGCAAAGAAGGCAAAGGATCGTCAGGAGATTTGTCTAAGATAGGAACCAGGAGTGGGAAACTGGGCTCTTTCCAGGACTACAATTGGTCTGATCAGGACTTGACTGGGAGGAAAAAGTTTGACATGGTAAGGACAAACAGAGTAACCAGTTTTATAAGTGATTTAGGGATGCTTTTATGGATACATATATATTACTTTGCTAAAAGGAAAAAGAAAGGTAATAACTTTCTTTCATGTCTTGTTTATTGATAGAATTGCTGTTATTTGCAAGTAGTCAAAAGAAGGAGTTAAGTGTAGTAAATCCAGGGTCAGGAAGCCACTGGGGCTTACTGGGGATAATTCACCAACTTCAGCATTGGTGAACACTGGCAAAATTTACCCCCTGTTTTCCACTAATGATTCAAAGGGTAAGGCTGTTTTCCACTAATGATTCAGAGGTTAAGGCTGTTTTCCACTAATGATTCAGAGGGTAAGGCTGTTTTCCACTAATGATTCAGAGGTTAAGGCTGTTTTCCACTAATGATTCAGAGGGTAAGGCTGTTTTCCACTAATGATTCAGTGGGTAAGGCTGTTTTCCACTAATGATTCAGTGGGTAAGGCTGTTTTCCACTAATTATTCAGAGGTTAAGGCTGTTTTCCACTAATGATTCAGAGGGTAAGGCTGTTTTCCACTAATGATTCAAAGAAGGGTAAGGCTGTTTTCCAATAATTATTCAGAGGTTAAGGCTCTTTTCCACTAATGAGTCAGAGGTTATAAGGAGATCAGGTTGTACTGATTGCTCCCAACCTTACCTCTGGGACCTCCATTTCATGTCGCCATCTGACGGAAAAGGGCTCATCATCAGTCTTTTCAAATTCTCTATAAGTTTAAACTGGGATAAAGGTTGAGTGTGGTTTGCAAACTATGGTAGCCTAACTCCAAATTAAACATTGGTATAAACTGTAACTTTGATTTATGCTTGGTATAAGAGTCATTAGATTTTGCAGACATAATGTTGTGTAAAAAAAGATTAAATTACAAGTCTTTTAATCATTGAAAACACCCCACTTTTCAGGCTTTGATAAATTTCTTTTTGGTACTTGCCTGCTAGGCTAGGTGTTTTCTGAACTTACTTGCATACATGAATATGGACTTATCCAAGTCTACACAGTAATTGTGAAAGTCAGCAAACACCATGGGCCAGTTTTTGAACCCCCCATACATAAATTATTCATTAGCTTATGCATATGAGGCTAGGCATTGTTATAGTTGGTGGAGCAAAATGATTTAAACTTGAATATTGATTTTTTAAGTACACAGTATAGTGCAGTACCCATAACACTTGGGCTAATGCTAATAATTTAGGAGCATTACAATCTCACTTATGCAAATGAACTGTAATATTCTTACACACTTTTGGACCAAAATATGTGTGTTTTGGTGACATTCCAACTGTTTATGGTGGATATTGTGGTTGCAAATGTACATCAAAATTTATTTTAAGGCAAGGGCTACTTGCCTGGCAGGCTGTGATATTGAACACTAAACACACCTGAGTGAATTTTTGCTTGAAGGGGCTGGCAAGTGGGGAATTTGTCAAAGCCTGATTTTCATCTTACTATAAGTTTGACATGACTAATGTGGCTGATAATTTCTGTATTCTCTACAGGTGTTCACCCAAGTCTTGTCTGAGCTGAATCCTGTCTGCAAAGATGAACAGGACTTTGCTGCAGATTTCTTTGGTTACGAAGAGGGAATCGTCACTGAGGTATTATATGAAAGTCTAGTTTGGCTGTCTTTATGGTATCTTTGTAGTTTGTGAAGTTCTTTTTCTTTCCCTGCCTGGAATGCACAAGTACCGATGTTATCTTGTTATATTGATTTGCTCATGCAGAGACACCAAGAGATGGGAATTAGGAGAAACAGCTGTGCATTTTCCAGCTCAAATTTGACATTTTCCTATTTTTTTTTTTTCTTTTTCTTTTTTTGCTTGTTCCAATTGTAAGAAAGAAGCAGTAACATGTTTCTGTTAAGTAGATATATGTGATTATTTTGTCATAAAATCGATGTTCCACTCTTTCATTCTGGCAATTTACTGTACAACCACTGCCTGTGTGGTCAGTATTTTGCTTGAATGGACTTGAGTGCGAGCTACTGCCTTCCTCAGTAATTTTGTGTGAGCTTTTGCCACTGAAAAAGGTACATTATCTTCATAAAATTAGGTCTTTTGTCCCACCAATGATGAATGTTGTGTTGTGTGATTTCCTTTAAAATTTGTTGATAAGCTCACTCACAATTGATAAAATTTCTTCTTTATAAATCTCTGACGGATCTTTCCCAATTACTACTTTAGATTGATGAAGCTGACGGAGGGTTCTTGAGTCGTCACAGAAAAATAGAGTGAGTTGAAAGTGGAATAAGTCCTTAAGTCTTTAATGTGACCTGCTGTGTACTTAGCATGGTTGTTTTGTGTCTTGCGTGTATGAATTATTAACCTGATTGGCTTGTAAAAAGCATCCAATGCACCAAATATTTTAGAGCATGTCATTGTATAATAAATGTTTCAAAAAGTCTTGATATTATGAAAAATATTGCAATCACACTGTTTCTGTGTGCTCAGAAAGAAACAAAGGACATGCTTTTCAGAACTCGTCTAAGGTCCTAGATGATCCAGAATGTAATATGTAGGGTTCCTAGTTTTCTTACTTGTTGATAATGTTTGAAAATCACCTGATTTTCTCAGAAAATCTGCCTGCACAGAGTAAAACCCATGGTTATGATCAAAATTAGGTCTTTGACAGATTTATTGTTAATTGTAGGGCTGTGAACGTTTAGCAAAATTACTAAACGTTTAATCGCAAAATTTTGCGATCGTTTAGCGATTAATCGCAAGTACCTATGATCAACATAGAGACTTTAAAAGTGCTCTTGAACATGATGAATATGTAAAATGCGTTAGTGAAGTCCGGGGACATAGTTTCCATGAACCTCAAACACAGATCCTCATAGAAGCTCAACTTTGATGTCGTATGTTTATGTGGGTGTCAATTGTATAATTATGTATTTCACTTTTCCAAAAAGAGCTAATGTGAACATCTAATTTTCAGTAATGACTGCAGGTTTTTTTTTTTCGTAAGGAAAAACGGGTTTTGCGATTAATCGCTGATAGCTTTGTATTAAACGTTTATTACACATGCGATCGTTTAGCGATTAATCGCAAAACGGTCACAGCCCTAGTTAATTGACTGTCATTAGTCAACACTGCAGGAGTAGAATTTGTCTGATAAAGGGTGGTGGAATCTTGAAAGGGATGGGTGGAAGGGGGGTGTTTCACTACATGGAGGTCATGTTTGTGGTATGTACCTAACATTTCTCCTGACACCATAAACTTTTATCACAAGATTCATAAATGAAATTTAACTCCAGTATAACAACATTTATAATCAGCAAGCGTTTATCTGACGCCAATGTACATTTTTTATTTAGTAGGTAGCTGAGCCGTGCAGACATCTTCATACATCACAAAGCACTAAATTAAGTCGTATTCAAGATCCACATTTCCTTTTTATCAATTGACTATGAAGGTGATGGTACATTCAGGTGACTGGGAATTTTCTGGCATTAGTAATATTTCTGTACTTTTTGAAGCAACCCTCTAACTTGCATCGTAGTATCCGCCTTTTAGTAACCATTCCCGAAGGAGGTGTGAATTTTACCATCCCCCTGTTTCTGCAGGGACATTGCAAAGAAATGAAAATTATGGAGACAGTAACTAGTACAAATTCTACATGCCTACAGGACTCGTATTAGAACTAGAAAGAGCATGGCCAAATGGTCTTACAGGTCTGTGGGCATGAAACAAAACAGCTGTTTTTCTCAACACTGATAGGTTAAGATCCCATGATGGAAAAAAGTTGTTGGTATTATTTGAATATCATTAACCGGTCTCAGGCTATACCTCTTCAAAGTTTTACCATTTTTTGAGATTTTTCATCAGCTATTGTTACCCTCCCTGAAGGGGAGAAAGTAGAGAGCAGCAAGTGTTGTGAGCTTTCACTGACAGTGTCACTGTATTGTCCCACAATAAACTGTGTCAGAATATTTTAAAAACAAACAGATGAGTAACTTTAAACGGTAAGAACAATATGCATATGCTCTACACTAGGCCATAGAGATGATCACTGTAACACAGCCTAGACTAGCCCTCACATATGACATCTGAGTGAAGTTTCACTATATCTCTTTAAGTTTGACAAATAATTGAAATGAAGTCTTCTGTTAACTACTTCAAGTATGACACTTAAGTAGAACTGTACTGTATTGCTTTAAGCACCATTCACTTTACTGTAATACCAATATATCACTTATAAGTAACAGTATTCTAGACTGCTTTAAGGCTAAGTAACCTTCTGACCACTCAATGACTTTTAACATTGTAGCCATTCCTGTTTCAAGCTGTGTATTCCTTTAAACAACAGTAAATGAAAAGTTGCAGGATAAATACAACAGTTAACAATATCCCTTTAAAACCACCTTGGCTAACAAAACAGGTATACTTGTACAGCAACTCTGGAGCAGCTGATAATTCATTGACAAGAGATAACTTCATGTAATAATCTGGATTCAATGTAGCGATAAATGTAACCTGGTATATCCTACTCAGTGCGCCTGCCTATCAGCATATGACAACCTTTTGCAGTAACTTACGTCTGTCCTATGTAGGACTATCACGCACCTTTCGCATTGTATAAACACATGCATCACATCTGATCATAGGCTTAGACCTAACCTGACATTTTATGCTGCCAGATTTCTTCAACATCACTATTTATCCTTAAACTGATTGTCTCTGAGAGGCCTGTAATAGTATACAGAACTCATTCATCATTTCATGAAAATAGAAACTCATTTACAACAAACCTGAAGGGGAGAAAGTAGAGAGCAACAAGTGTTTTGAGCTTTCGCTAACAGCGTCACTGTATTGTCCAACAATAAACAGTGTACCCAGTCCCTACGTATATACATACCATCTG
>JAIZAY010002173.1:0-11041 GCA_029531755.1 Holothuria leucospilota | reverse complement strand
GAACGCCAATTATACTTTTCAAATACACTTTCTTCTTTCACAACATCGTTTTTATGATTTTTTATGAATTACAGGCATGTTCAAACTTGCACAAAGTTGATGCAAAGATACCCTAGCCAAGTGGTCAATGGCATTTTCATATTATGACCATATGGCACAGAACAATGCAAGGTTCCCACACTTTTGAAGTACTGAAATGCAAGACTTTTTCCACACTTTTTAAAGACCAAAATGGACATTTTTTCACTGAAAAATAAAGAATAATGTACCAAAGAAAACAAAAGCGGCCTTTACTTTTACATGTTTACCCAACATGGACATGCACATACTAAACTTGATTGCAACTACCGAGAGTGTAAGGTTTTCAAATTCCAAGACCATATGGCAATTATTCCAGACCAAACACCCAAAACTCAAGGACATAAGACCATGAAAAAGTTCCAGACTTTTCCAATTTTCCCTACTGCGTGGGAACCTGAGAATGGCTGCACAGAGAGGTAATACATCCATCTATAATACACACACATGGAGGATGATTACTTGAGATGGCCTGACAAGCTGGTAACAACGGACTACCATTTGGCAAACTGCTCAGTGGGAAGTGTTCAAAAAGATAACAAGATAGGAGGAGATGGAGCTAAAAAACTCCACCACTGGAGGGGGTCGAAATTTCTTTCCCTATAGCATATGACTATTGACAAATCTATAACTGAGAGTGGTGTTAGGTTCCAAAAACCCCAGTATGGGTTTTGATCAACTTGGAGACTTGAGTCATAAGTTCCTACAGTATTGCTTCCTTGCAACAGTGATGTATATGGGAATCAAAAATCTACTGTTTTTGTTTATATAAGTTTGTCAAGCAAAAATTTCATCTGGTCAACAAATACTGTACTACAACCCATGCTTGAATACATGTTTTTAACAAACAAAGTCAAACATTTGTGTACCCCAACGGAACAATAATTATCAGAAATGTTAAACCCATCATAACTCTACAAGAGGGGGAAACCCCCTAGACTGAAGGTTCACTATATCCAAGGTTTACTAGACCGAAGATCCACTTGACCAAAAATTTACTTCAGGTTAGAGTTTGGGTTAGGATTTGGATTAAATGCAAAGTAAATTTTGCATTAGGCTAAGGATTAGCCTACAATAGGATTATGATTAGATGGTTAGGATTAAGTCTGGAATAAGCATTTACTCTGAAAAGAATTACCCCGTATGAAGAAACCTCCCTACAATAGCTTATATAAATATATCAAAGATTGTGTTAATTGGGGGTCTTTGCACATATCATGGATTTTGACATTCTCAGTTTGATCACTAAGTGGGCTTTTTTTGAAGCTCTGATGATTGACATGTTTCCCTGAGGGGAGATGCTGTTCTTAGTACTACATGGTATGCAGTGGCTTATTTGTGAAAGACCCCCAAGTCCTTTTTGGGAATTCAAAAATGGTCACCCTAGTTGACCTCAAATTACCCTTGACCTCTTGATGTTTGTTTGCCTCTACTGACTAATGGCTGCTACAAATTTTAATCCACATTAAATAAATTTTGTCTCTGAGTCTGACATATGTAAGATGAACTAATAAAAATATCATGATTTTGCTTCTGGTAACCCTAAAAGCCCATTTTTCTCTCACTAATCAACATACAAGTGTGTCAATCTCTACATGTTAATAACTAATTGCCAACTTTAATCAGACTATCCAAGTGTTTTGTTCTTTTTATGAGTTCAGTGTATAGTTTAAACATGAAACAATATTACACTACCCTACAAATTCATTTGCATGACCATTTGTCTAAAATAACTTTCGGTTTTGATGATGCTAATATTTAACATTCAGGGTTCTCTAAATTTGATACTGGTTGCAAACCAGAAAGCCAAAACGCTTAGTGATTCCTTGCCATACTGATCTATTGTAACAAACATGAATCACCCACATGACAAGCATGAGATCCCCTCACAGTTATCCTACTTGAGATATCGTGTTTACAAGGTTTTGACCTTTTGGCCTCTGACCCAAAGGACCTTTGACCTGCACCGAAAATAATATAGATGATCTACTCAATATGGGCAATACACAAGCTAAGTATGAGATCCCTAACAGTTACCCTCCTTGAGATATCATGTTAACAATGTTTTGACCTTTTGACCTCTGGTGACCCCACATGACCTTTGAACCTCCACCACAACAAAATAAATAGGGAATCATCTACTCAATATGGGAAATCTAAATGCGTAAGTATGAGATCCCTCACAGTTGCCTTATTGAGATATTAACAATTACACCGTTTTTGACTTTTTTCAACCTCTGGTGACCCCAAATGACCCATTGACATCCACCAAAAAAAAGAGGATTATCTACTCAATATGGGCACATCCACATGGTAGAGTATGAGATCCCCTCACAGTTACTCTTCTTGACATATAGTGTTACAAGGTTTTGACCTTTCCTGACCCTCTGGTGACCCCCAAATGACCCTTTGACCTCCACACAAAAAATAGGGATTATCTAAGTCAGTATGGGCAATCCACACGCTACATATGAGATCCCTCACAGTTATCCTTCTTGAGATATCATGTTTACAAGATTTTGACCTTTTGACCACTAGTGATCCCAAATGACCTTCAACCTCCACCAAAAACAATAGGGATCATCTACTCAATACAGACAGTCCACATGGTAAGTATGAGATCCCTCACAGTTATCCCTCTGGAGATATCGTGTTTACAAGGTTTTGACGTTCTGACCTCTGATGACCTCAAATGACCTCCACCAAAATTAATAGGAATTATCTACTGAATATGGCAATCCACATGCTATGTATGAGATCCCTCACAGTTATCCTTCTTGAGATATAGTGTTTTCAATGTTTTAACCTTTTGACCACTGGTGACCCCAAATGACCTTTGACCTCCACCAAAAACAACAGGGATCATCTACTCAATATGGACAATCCACATGCTAAGTATGAGATTCCTCACAGCTACCCTTCTTGAGATATAACGTTTACAAGGCTCTGACGTTTTGACCTCTGATGACCCCAAATGACCTTTGACCTCCACCAAAAATAATAGGAGTCATCTAATCAGTATGGGTAATCCACATGCTACATATGAGATCCCTCACAGTTATCCTTCTTGAGATTATAGTGTTCTACAATGTTTTGACCTTTTGACCACTGGTGACCCCACACACAATTGACCGTTGGCCTCCACCAAAAAGCAATAGGCGAATCATATACTCAATATAGACAACCCACCATGCTAAGTATGAGATCCCTCACAGCCCCCCCCCCCCTACCCTTCTTGAGATATCATGTTTTACTAAGGCTCTGACGGTTTTGACCTACCCTGATTCGGGACACCCAAAATGACCTTTGTCCCACTCACCAAATCAAAATACATACAAGTCATCGGTAATCAGTTATGGGCCACTCCACATGTCAACATATCGAGATCCCCTCCCACCAGGGTTTTATTCCTTCTTGAGACCTACCCTAGCCCTGTCCTTGGTTTACAACATGTTCTTGACCTTAGTTGACCGTCACTACTGTGAACACCCAAATGACCCCTTTTGACCTCACCACCAAAAACCCATAGGGATAATCCTACTCAACCTAGGGGCAGTTATGAACATTGGTAAGCTATGAGATCCCTCACATTCTATCCTTCTGGAGAATACCATGTTTACCAAGCCAATTTCCAGGATATGTACTATTTATGTGGTATCATTTGTCCTCCCTGCCAAATGGACCGCAAATGACCACTTTCGACCTCCACCACAAAGAATAGGGATCATCTACTTAATCATGGGCAAACCCTACCTGCCAAGTCATGGAGACCACCCTCGGAATTAGCATCTGTGAGATATCGTGTTTGGACCGAGAGGTTTTGCACCCATAGCTTGAACCTCCTCGTGACCCCAAATGACCTTTGACCTCCATCCCTCCCCAAAAAACAATAGGAATCATTATACTCAATATGTATACCAACCCACGACGCCAAGAATTGAGCTCAGTCACAGTTACCCTTCTTGAGATATCGTGTTACAAGCAAAGTGTCACACACAACCACAACATACATACAACCCCTACACCCCCACACACGATAAACACACACAACAACCAACATGACATCACAATCGCATAGATTCCCTCTGCCCGAGTTTCCCCCACTCCCTTCATCTCTCCCTTTGGCAAGGAATCAAAAATGGTTGAATGCTCACATACATTTAAACCAATTTACACAAGTGTACAGTAGCACCATACCTTCACACCTGTCTCCCATAAATGAAGCGGTGCATTTAACATCTAACCCACCCTAGCCGGCCTCTTGAATACAACTGCCCAACCACACCCATTCCTCGCAAGGGTCTTCGAGAGAGCCATAAGAATCTACGGGAACTGTGTAAGAAACAAAACACAAAATTTTATTTAATCTCTCTTATCTATCCTACCGCTCATCTGGAACTGGCCCCTCTCAAAAAATAGTTCATATACAAGTCGATGATTATAACAATTGAGCTGAGCATGAGATTGGTCACATGATGTTGAATGAAGGCACGGAAATGAGTGAATGCAGTTTAGCCACCCCAAATACCCCCGCTTATTATCTATCACGTCCCCCCTGTCGACCCAACACACAATAAAAACACAACACCACCATAGAGGCTTGGACACATTTTTTAAGTACTATTTATTTTTTTTCCCCCATGTTTTCTTGCAAATCAATACAGCATGCATTATGTATTTTAAAAAGAGCACAATGCAAATCACTTCAAAATGAAACAGATAAACCCACAGGTACAGCCTTGCAGTGAGTATGTACCTGTACTCACACTTTGACATACTTGCTTACACTTGTACTCATAAGAATGTATTTGTACTTGTTTTCTCACTAACCAGGGTATGCTTAATCAGAAATGGATATTTTCACTTACATATGACAATGTTTTTTCAACAAATTGATAAACCTATACAAGATTACTCCTTTCTTTATCTGTGATATGAAATACTTGCATTACAAAACATCAAAATGTGTTGTAAAGATATTCACTGGCTCTTATGCGGTATTCATTGGCCCTTATGGACACTTCTGTCAAGGATGAGTTTCATGGAAGTTTCACTACTTGAGATACTGTGTTAACAAGGTTTTTACACTTTGATCTCTGGTGATCCAAAATGACGTTGGACCTCGAACCTTTATAAAAGACAACAGAGATAGGGCACTCAATAGAGGCAGCCACATGCAAAGTACGAGTTTCATGTAAGATCTCAAGTTTTCACTTGCAGTTACCTCAAGTATGACCTTTGACCTCTAAATATTATACAGACCACATGCTCAATATTATGTGCCCACCTGAAATATAAATAAAAATGTAAAAGATATATAAATATTGTCAAGCACAGTGTGTGTGAGCTTAATTAGGAACACAACAGACTGTACAAGTCATTCTTGACCAACCAGAGTGAAACTGTATTGTTTGAATGAATGTCAATAAAAAAAAAACAAGGGGGTGCTAGTTATCAAATATATTTTAGGAGCTTCTGGGCTATATTCCTAAATATGTTTGGGCAGAGGGTTGCTTAGCAAACTCACCGGGTTTGGGGGGATGCCATATCCCCTTTAAAAGATCTCTTACTCACCTGAATACAATTCTCAGTACTGGAGTTTCCAGTTAACACAGTTTCATGTGGAGTTCTGTGCGCAGCTTATTGTTAGGCTACATCTAGAATGTATCGTGTCCATGGGCAAATACAGGTAGATCAAACCGGAACATAGTTGATTTTAAAACAGTTTGGTAAATCAGCTACTGGCTTTTAATTTGGGCCTTTTAAGCCATATAATAACATCAAAAACATGTTTTCACTACAGTACTTGACAAATAATATATTTACAAGGATTTTTCAACGTTTGACTCTCTGACCTTCATAAAAGAAAACAAGAGATAGTGCACCTCAATAGAGGCAGCCACATGCAAAGTATGAGGTCATGTGAGATCTCAAGTTTTCGCCTTCACAGTTACCTCAAGTATGAACCTCTGACGCTCTAAATAGTCTGACCAGTATGCTAAATTAAATATTAGGTGGCCTACCTGAATAAGTACAGTTTCCCTGCCACGTGACTGAAAGATGATTACCCCACATATAAAGCAATGGACTACTTTCAATCAATTACTTATTACCTTCAACCAAATTAAAACCAGAGAAAATGTTGAGTCACACTGAACAAACTGAAGCCAGCAGGGCTGTTATCGATCAATCAACAACACGTTCCTCCATTTTGGCAAGGGTTCATGCTGCAAAGTTTGCTGATATTGTGTCTGGAAGTAAACAAACATTACAAGTTAAAAGAAAATACGGACAGAAATAGTTTTTAGGTTCTAAACAGGAAATATTTAGAGGGTAACTAACTTAAATGTGAGTGAGGACACTGTGCCACTAAACCCAACAAATTCACACTCTACTTTGAACATTAAACTGAGTAGTGTTGGACCACTGAATTGTAAAAACTAAAAGTCTCTGGAATGAAAGCATCTCATGCAAAGGTACCTCATTATATTTTATGCCAATACTCACACAATACTTTTTAAATATGTAATTTTAATAAAAAGTAGCGGAAAATATGTGGAATTTCAGCAATTAATGTGATAATTTTAGTACTGGAGTTTCCAGTCAACACAGTTTCATTGTGAAAACGGTTTCTGTATGCTAATTTTGGTTATCATTAAGTTGGAAAGTCCCTGGGCAAATTCAGGTAGATCTGCACAGAACATCTTGTTAATTAGGTTATCAGCTTCTGGCATTTCATTTTAGGGCATGTTACAAACCCATAACATAACATTCAAAACATGTTTTCATACTGTACGTGACAAATTATGTTTACAAGGTTGTCACCATTGCGACCTACTGACCTTTCATAACAGACACACAGACGCATACTCTCTCCCTTGCACTAGGCTCAATAGGGTGGGGAGGCTACCGCATGCCAAAAGTTACGAGGTTCATGATAAGATCTCAAGTTTTCACTTCCAGTTTACCCTCAAGTATATGACCTTATGACCTCATATTTTTATTATAGAGGAACCACATGCACAATATTGGATGCCCACCTGAAAGTACATTTCCTGCCTCACGACAAACGTGGCGCCGTATAAGGTGGAAGGCACCACGACGATAAGATTTACACCTTCATCGCCATTAAGCACAACTGAATGGACTATACTTTCAATCAATTACTTATATACCTCACAAGTAAAACCAGTAAATGTTGAGTCCAATCACTGACAACTGAAGCAAGCAGGGGCTGTTGATCATCAACCAAACAAGTTCCTCCAATCTCGGCAAGGGTTAATCCTGCAAGGGTTGTTGATTATGTCTGGAAGTACACAAATATAGTAAAGGTTTACCGTAAAACCAAATAACTACCGAAATGGTTTTTAGAGTTTTAACAGAAACTTGTAGATTTGTTTGCTCAATTTCACTGAGTGAAGACACTGTGCCACTAAACCCCAACATTGGTTACTTTGAAACATTCAAATTTACTGTATTTTGATTGTTTAAATGACAAAAGTTTTTCCTGGACTGAAAGCATGTCTCATGCAAGTGTCCATAATATTTATGCACACTTACTACCCAATACATTTTTTACCCCTAATTACATGAAAAAAATAGGGAAAATAGAGATTTTTAGCTACTAAGGTAGGGAAAAATAGGGAGGTTTAAAAACCAGAAAGCCAAAAGGCTTCGTGATTCCTTGCCGAAAGGGGGGTGCTTTGTTACACTGAGGTTCATCCATCAAATTTATACTTCTTTCCTTCATCATTTTTTATGATGTGGTCACAATTTCACCCCTGCTAACATAAGCTCATGCAACATTACCTTTGAACAAAAACTTTAATAACAAAAAAAAATTAAAAAAAAAAAACAAAAAAAAAGGTTTTGGACTTCGACACTCTGGTGACCTTGAATGACCTTTGGACCTCTGCCAAAACAATAGGGTTATCCCCCTTGAAGATGGACAAAATCTACATTACCAACTAATGACAAGTGGTCCGGTCATTCCTACTTCAAAATATCACGATTACAAAGCTTTTGGACTGTGACATCAGGTGACTACTCGATTATGACCTTGGACCTCTGCCCAAAAACAATAGGGTTCTTTCTCTTGGATAAGACAAATCCACACACCCAACTATGAAAAACTGTCTGTCATTTCCGTATTCTCAAGATATCACACCATTACAAAGTTTTTGGACTTCGACCTCTGGTAAAACCTTGAATGACCTTTGGACCTCTGCCAAAAACCAACACAGGGTGTCGTAACTTCTTGACATGACAAATCTACACACCAAATATGAAAAGTATCGGTCATTCCTATCTCGAGATATGGCAAATACAAGGTTTTTGGACTTTGACCTCTGGTGACCCCAAATGACCTTTGACCTCTGCCAAAAACAATAGGGTTCTTCTTCTCAACATGACAAATCTACATACCAACTAAGAAAAGTATCAGTCATTCCTACCTCAAGATATCGCGATTACAAGGTTTTTGGACTTCGACCTCTGGTGACCTCGAAAATTGGACCTTTGACCTCGTGCCAAAAAAACTATAGGAGTTCTTCCTCTCAACATGACAAACCTTACATACCAATGATGAAAAGTATCGGGGCTTCATTCCTATCTCGAGATATCGTGATACAAGGTTTTGGACTTGACCCCTGGTGACCTCGACTGACACTTTGACCTCTGCCAAAAACCAATAGGTTGTGTCCTGTGACAGGCCAAAATGTACATACCAATTATGAAAAGTGTCGGCCAATTCCAATTCTCAAGATATCACGATTACAAGGTTTTCGAACTTTGACCTCTGGTGACCTCGAATGACCTCGACCTATGCCAAAAACAATAGGGTTCTTCCTATTGACATGCCAAATGTACATACCAAGTTATGAAAAAGTTGTCACGGCCATTCCAATCTCAAGATATACACTGATTACAAGGTTTTCGAACTTTGACCTCTGGTGGACCTTCGAATGACCTTTGGCAACCTCTGCCAAAAACAATAGGGGTCTTTCTCTCAACATGACAAATCTAAAAGGACCAACTATGAAAAGTGTCGGTCAGTCCTGACCTCGAGATATCGCGATTACAAGGTTTTTGGACTTCGACCTATGGTGACCTTCGAATGACCTTTGACCTCTGCCAAAAACAATACGGATCTTCCTCACAACATGACAAAACTACATCCCAACTATGAAAACTATCAGTGACTCCTATCTTGAGATAGCGCGATTACAAGGTTTTTGGACTTGACCATGGTGACCTCGGGGACAAAAATGACCTTTGACCTCTGCCAAAAACAATAGGATTCTTCCTCTCAACATGGCAAATCTACATACCAAATATGAAAAGTATCGGTCGTTCCTATCTTGAGATATCGCGATTACAAGGAGTGTCACAAACACACACACATACACACACACACACACACACACACACACACGACATCACCATCACATAGATTCCTTGCCTGCCTACGGCAAGGAATCACAAACAGGGGAAAAGTAGGAAAGGTGGGGATGCCAGAAAGACTGAGCATGCAAATTACCTATCCATCATTCAACAATAGTCTCCAATCAGGATAAAATTGAAGTGCTTTGTTAATTTGCTCTGTAAATAACTTGGTTGGACCTGCCCAATCCTTTGCTGTTGGCAATATAACCTCTGTAACTGCTATTGAAATATACTTGTACTGTATCTATATTCATGTGACACTTTAAACCTGCCAAGTACTGTCACCTACTGTGTTGCTAATTCTGTTTAGGAGATTTGTGATAAGTACTGAATTGTGTACATATGCTCACGCAACAACTCTGAAGACTTTCTGCAACCATACCAGGCCATGTAGCCATGAGTGGGGGACAGGGTGGTTGACAACCAGGCCCCAAACAATCACCCTCCTTCCCACAGCCCCCCCCACCCCCCTGGTAAAGTTTGGCAGCCAGAGTCAAAGACAGACATAGAAATACAATGTATACTTGATACAGGTCATTGCAAACAAAACCAAAACAGACTGTCACCATAAAAAAATCTGATGGGCCATTTTAGCACCCAGGTATTCACAGTGTCTACTTTACTACGGGATTAATCATGATAACCTGTGGATTATTCAAAGTTTCAGTATTCACTTCATAACAACTAACATTCCCATTCACAACCACTAACAGGAAGGTAATTTTTGACAAATATTGTAATATTTGCCATGTACATGATGCCTCACAAGTTCCAAGTTTTCCATTAGGACACTGTTCCCTCCCCCCCCACCCCACCCCACCCAAAAGATGTCTCACCTAGGTAACGCTCTTTGAATATTGCAACTGTAAACTGACCTGGCTAAACCACTTGGCATCTAATGGCACTTCACCTCAAAGGTACACAATCACACACGACTGATTCCGTGGCCATCCGACACAAAGTGTCTTGCCACAAGGACACAAAAGAATGAACTACTGTAGTAAAGTGGTAAATTTGGCACGTTCGGTCGTTCCTTAGGGATTGATTACGTAATCAGTGTATGTGTCTAGCTATCCTGCCACCGCGGCCAACGCAGCCTTGTGCTTAGAGCGTAATTGCTTCAGTCTTCTTCCCCCCTCACAAGACGCACACAGTTTTGCTGGCGTAACCCCGCGGGCACCCCTGCTCCGAGTTTCCGCTCGTTAAAGTTGCTTTTCACCTGTAAGATGTCAGTTATCCTGGCATAGTTTACCTGGTTTTGATCACTGTCCATTCATCCGGGCGATGTTGACGTTTTAAAATTTTTTTTTTTTTTTTCCGTCGTCCTGGGCAGTTATGGACTGTAAGGCTGTTGGCGACTTTTTATTTGCCATGCTGCAACTCACCATTGGGGAGATGTCATACTGTATCCTGTTATGCTGTTGCAGCCTTACCTGTCGTCAACTTATGAAGCTGTGAGTGCATCTCTTATCGCGATTCAACCCTTAATATGTCCACGTCACGTACTGTACAAGCTGAA
>JAIZAY010000425.1:0-48620 GCA_029531755.1 Holothuria leucospilota | reverse complement strand
TTCTCACGAATTTGCCATGGTCTAATGTAGACAGGCCTTGTTCAGTGGAATGAGGTTGAGGAATTGTCATAGCTTTATTACAAAGAGCTTTTAAATGAGAAAAATGTGCAAGCTGTTGTATTAGTTAGGGTAATTTTGCCCAAGAGCGTGCTTTCTCTTCGTCTCTTCACGTACCCATCAACCTGATCAATGGTAATACCTTACTAAACTGCTTCAGTTTATATCATTGAGGGTAAATACTGTGAAAATAATTCACATTTATACGATTGGTAATCAGGGTTGTTCCCGTTACCCTTTAAAAGTAGCTCGTTATAGTTACAGTCAATTCCATAAAATTGTAACTCGTTACAGTTACTAGTTACAATGTTGAAAAAGTAACTAGTTACAGTTACTTTTAACTGAAAAGTAACTAGCTACATTTCAAAAGTAACTAGTTACTTCAAGGTTTATATACGGTACCTCAGTACCTGAAATGGAAGAAGGGCATAATTAGATAGTAAGAAGGGGCACATGAGAGGACCAAACCTCGTTTTTGCCGGTTACCCTTAGGTGTTCTCCAAAGAAAGTCAATGATGCCAGCTGATCTTCATTGGGGATTCAGGCAGGGGCTCCTAACGCTCATCATGAAACAGCGAATTATGATACTGTTTCGAAGCTTACGCAAACTACTTGCTAGACGAATATGGTTGTAACCAAAACTTTTCCAGTTACGACAGTGCTACTTTGAGGGTGGAAATCTTTATACTAACATCACAATTTAGAGAGGTTAGCGGCTATTAAAGGGGGGAGAGCGTTGTTTTAGCAGTTACTAAAGTCTTCACCCCTCAAGGGCATAAATATGGTAATACGATGCTCTATATTTGTTAACGGTAAAATTTTAAAACCTCACTGCTAAGGTTGGGCTAAGTGATTTTTCAGCATAAATTTCAAGTTTCACATTGTGTCGATATAAAACAATGCATAGAAATGGTGAGACTATGTAGTTTACACATGCAGACCATGTACCCATATTTCACTTTCTTTTTACAATAAATAGGTGAAGCTTTAAGTCGGACACTTCTCTCCTCTTTCAATTAGCTTTGTTAGGATACTTTTAACGCCATTTGACCATCTCAATATTCTGCTGTTTTTATATTAACCTTACTATTATTCCAGTTTAAGGAGTTACGGGCATTGAAAAGAATATAATATAGCCTAAATTCATACGTTTGATTCATCAAATAAGGATACCATACATGTTAATTAGATACGTAAATGGATGGACGGTCTTTGCCGACGATTGGCACCGTATAATTTACTTGGCTCCAACGCACGATCCGGATTCGACAAGCTTAATGCTGGTCTCAAGAGCGTTTTGCTAGATTAGGAATTTGCCCGGAGTTCCGGAATCGAAATTTTTCCGGAATGTAATGTAACTGGACTTGTACTCGGAGCTCATTCCAGCCGAGTTCTCAAATATGAAAATTACATTAAAAGTGTTTAAAGTCTCATTGTAATTTGTGCACAATATACAGATGTAAAGTATTGTCACACATGATCGACTAAATTACTGAGGAGGCCAGGCTATGGAAGTGATTACAAATGACGGCTTTATTAATGGTGGACATGTACAATAGAATTAAAACATCTGTGAGTTTGATATGCTATACATTGGCAAAAAGACTGGTCTCGGAATTGGTGCCCTTGGAATCAGAACTGGCCGGAACTTGAGGGCTACGTACCATGCTCGGAAACATTAGGGAATCTAGAATCGCAGTTCGCTCCGACTCGGATAGGGTGGACTCGGGTCCAGCCCTTACGTCTCAAAAGGCAATGATTAAACTTTCAAAGTAAGCCACTAGTATTTGAATGCCTATGGACCAACCCGTTTCTCACGGTGCACTATCTCCAATATGTCCTCTAAATGACAATATGAGTAAACTAAGGCCCAGCTGACTTCACTTAGCATATATAATAAGCTATATAAAGATAAAGTCAGCTGGGCCTTAGTTTGCCAGAGGACCGTTCAGTATTTTTCAACTAATCGCACAAAGATTTGGTCTCATGGATAATAAGCATTGGTCTGTCTAATAAGTAGATTGACACACAAATCAAAGTTTACACTTAGTTTAATCGACAATCAAGTGACCCTTTAAGCCTGCAGCATGTGCATCTAATATCAAATGCTGATTCTAATCGTGAATAAACTTTGATGTCGGTAAGGGTGAAATCGATAAAAGAGATCAATGATAAATATATCGAAAATAATCTTACTACCAAACTTGTCATCAATATGAAAATTTTCTGTTACTACTTCGAGTAAATGCAATTTGTGGTCACCTTAACTATTTGTAACGGGAAAGTAATGGGACCCAAATGTAACGCCGTTACAGTTACTTTTACACAGAATTGTAACTAGTTACTTGCTCCGTTATTGAAATGCAAATGTAACTCGTTACATGGTTCCGTTACACAAAATGTAACTCGTTACTGTAACGGCGTTACTTGTAACTCGTTACTTCCCAACCCTGTCGGTAATGACCATTATGCCACCTAGATATTAAGGAACATATCACGCTGATTTTTCCTCCCGATGAAGGTGCTAGGGGGCTTCAATAGTAAACATGAAAATATTTATTAGTACTGCTAGGAGATTTGGCACTTTCAGAGTTCTACCAAGAGCATTGACATCATGATATACAGATCTAGTGAGTATACTCACTAGATCTGTATATCATGATGTCAATGCTCTTGGTAGAACTCTGAAAGTACCAAATCTCCTAGCAGTACTAATAAATATTTTCATGTTTACTATTGAAGCCCCCTAGCACCTTCATCGGAAGGAAAAATCAGCGTGATATGTTCCTTAACATCAAGGGATAAGTAAAGGGACCGCAAGACAGTATGCCCGTTGTGACGGGGTTACCCAGACTACAATAAGGAAATGAGCGCATCTTGAAATTTAGTTTGCCCGTCACAATTGGCCTATGAAACTATTCATCCATGCATAAGTTGTTGTAGATTAAACAGAATTTTGGACTAACTAGATGGTCAAACCTGTACGGCGAGACATTTAAAGCGATATTTAGAGCAACTTTAACGAAAAAAAAAAAAAACGGCCATCTTGAAAGTCAACATGGCCGACATTTATGTTTGCTGGCAATATCATCAATAGATTAGTTGGTATTGAAAACATGGGATTATCCATCACAATCACTCTTATAGCTTCTAGAATTAAGGAAGTTATGGCCACTTTTCTGTGAAAATGGCGGCCATTTTGTAATTCGAAATGGCGGCATTTTCAATGTCGGAAAAAACGAAACCTTGCATTTTTGGATTCAGCATACCCAAATTATTAAGAAAATGCAATAAAATCAAACTGCTCAGACCTATCTCGCAAAGCCTAATATTTGGACACGCGATTCCTCACTATAATGTCATTTACAAAAAGTGTAACGTTAATGCTGGAGTTAAATCCCCTTAATTTTGAAGACACTTCAGATCTTTCGAGGTTCTTTGGGTACACAACCCATTCGCCGTGTTGATTATCATCCACGATTAAAATCAGTTTTACTCGAGTGTCACGTGGACAGATTAGCAAATGTGTCTGTCTGCAAAAAGCTTTAACGGGGATGTAGCCTATACGTAATGTGTTAAAGGGGATATGACACTCCCCAAACCAGGGAGTTGCTAACAACTTTCTGCCCAAACATAATTAGGAACATCCCCAGAGTTCTAAATACTGTTGATAACTGCCCTGTGATTGACATTCATTCAAACAATAAAGTTTCACTCTGGTTGGTCAACAATGACTTGTACAGTCTGTTGTGTTCCCAGTTAAGCTCACACACTGTGCTTGCCAATGTTGCCTCTAGCAACTTAAGCTCAGGGCAGGCTACTGTGGTTTGTCTCATAGTTGTACTGGAGGAGGTAAATTGGAGGAGGGGCTAGAAGTTAACTTAGTAGGGAGAACTGCTACTGTCTGGGGTGAGCTTAGAGAGCCTTTAAATTCTAAGAGGAGGTGAGTTTTTCGTTCCCTTGGCCACGTTGACGGCACTGTTGACCCGCGAGCGATCTCATGACTGTCAAATTGCCCGTTATAAGCAAAAGGTTTACCACTTCTGTTTTGAACTTGAACTGCAGTTTCAGTTATTTTTAAAATGAACACCAAACAGTCAAAGCTGTACAGTCAGACTTCAGACTAGTGGCCTACTTGTATAGGGGACGAACTGTTGTTCTGAGTTAGGGAAATTCCCCTCCCCTTTTGCAAAAATTGTTCGGGAACGACTTCATCGTTTTCAAGTGTCTTTAAGTTCAAAATGTTGGTTATTTTAAGAAAGCAATCAAGAAAACCAACATTTTATGGGGTTTTTGCAAAGCTCAAACGTATTACGAAACAATGAAAGAAATAAGCTTTTATGAGTGGAGCATTTTATACAAGTGGATCAATCGGCGTTGCTTGTTTCCCCTGCCTCTTACTCTGTCCTTATGGAGAAGCGATCGGCTGTTTTGGTTGTATATATTTGTTTCTAAAAATAGCACAGTATACTGACTGAACACTTGAGATCGTTTTTGAAGAACTTTTGAAAACTACATGGGACATGACTGTAGTATATAATGATACTGTCCATACTCCTACTGTACTATCCTGTCCGGACCATTGATATTGCCGAAAGCGGGAAGGGGTCGTCCGAACGTCCTTGATTACGGACTTGATCGCCGCCCCAAACAAATTTTCTTAGAGCCACTCATGCCAGTAACAGAGGGCAGTGTGAAATTTTCGTATACAAGGCTTTGCTCATCAGTAAAGTTACAATCACACGTTCTGTTAGTTGTGGCAAAGCAGTGTACCTATGTTTACGCTATTGTAAGTGCGAAGTTTAAGGGAAAATTTAATCTGACATGACCTTTAAGTATTCATGTTTATGTAAATCCATGGTACCTGTGTATAAGGACTGTCGGAAGAGAAATTAGAATCGGCGTTTAAAGGTTGATTGATAGGAAGCGTATATAACTTCTGAGAAGGGGATATTTAACAGTCATTAAAACATTATGATTATCAGTGGTGTATTTAAGGGGCAATTGGGTCATGCACCCCCTCACTGATGCCGCTTTTTTAAGTACGTAAATTTTTAACACAAATTTTACTTCAGAGGTAGCATATGTGACACTAGATTGCATGTAAGGACACCTCATTTTTCAAAAATTTTCACCCTTTCCCCTAAAACCCCTTCCCCATAACGGCAGGCACACAACATGATACATGCTCCCACCCACATGAGAGAAATCTTTGCCTATGCCATTGATCGTTATCATTATTATAGTAACGACTTCCTCAAAAATTATAACCAATATGGAAGGGTAATAACACGGTAAATGATTGCATGAAATTGGCATGCGGTGTGATAACCAATGCATGCCTGTGTGATATGTATATTAATATGTTTAACGCGCGTAGAGCGCGCGGAAATTTTGGGTTATATTTTTCGGGCAAGTCGTTACGGCCCCCTAAATCAACTTGGGCTCCTACGCCCATGGTTCTTGGAACCATGGTTCACCATGGAACACACACACACATAGTCCGTACTGGTCAGGGGCGTCAATCCGTATTAAAATGTAGGGGGGGGGGGGGCGGACATACATGACTTAGCACAAACCAAGTCCTTTGGTTTTAAAGGGGTGTCTTCTTATAGGTCCTTCCCTGTTCCCCTCTTTTGATGATTGACGTCATATTCTCATAAAAATTAGGATTCCAAAGTTAACATGACCATCGTAGATGATCTGCCAGTTGAAATACAGGGAGTCCACGGAATTTCTTCAAGATGTTATTGTCGTCATGTCCCAAAATAGCTGAAACCACGCTCCGCAGTGTGGATCACTGTCAGAGATCATGGACCCCAACAGTGAAAAAAGGGCTATTGACGTGCATTCCAGAAGGGGAGGTACGGTGTGAAGGTCCCAAATTCCTACTGGCTGGATGTTTTTTTCAAACTGAGTGGCAGCGCGTAAATTGCACCTTTTTCTACGCGCCCTGCGTTTGCATATAGCACTGGGGATTCTTCCTTTGTCGCTACATAAAGGCGCCGTTCTGGGAGTTTCCCTTCCCCTTTGAGAAAATTTGTTAATTTAAGGTTGCTTAGATGCAAAATGGTGCTAACTGACATATTTTGAGCTGATCATATACGCTGGAAAATGTGAATTTAGCAGTGGAGATCCTTCCTTTGTCACTATCTTAGGTGCCGTCCTGGGGGAAGGGGTCCAAGGGGAGAGCTGTTCCCTCCCCTTTGAGCAATTTTTGTTAAGTTAAGGTTGCTTATATGCAAAAGAGTGGTAATTTTTTGAGATTTTTGAGTTGATCATGTATGCTGAAAACTGTCCATATTTATTGAATTTGAGGATCCTTCCTTTGTCACTACATAAAGGTGCCGACATGGGCATGGGTCTAAGGGGGAGGGGGTGTCCTCCTCCCCTTTGAGAAATTTGTTTATTTAAAGTTGCCTAGATGCAAAATGGTGTTATCTTTGGGACATTTTTAAGCTTATCATACGGCTGAAAAATGTCCATAATTTAGTGGATTCAGCAGTGGGGATCCGTCCCTTGTCACTACGTAAAAGTGCCGTCCTGCGGAAGGGTCCCTTTTCTTTGAGAAATTTTTATTAATTTAGGTTGCTTAAATGCAAAATGGTGCTATATTTGGGAAATTTTTGAGCTGATCATATATGACCGGAAAAGGTCCACAATTTAGCGAATACCAAGTTTTGGTTAGGTGAAAAAAGAGAGTAAGTTGTCTAAGAGGAGAATACGTTGTCAACAAACCTCCTGAAGCCCCCTTTTGGTCATTTTACTGTCTTCTGTTCGGGGAATTTTTTTTACCCCAAAATATGTGCGTGGAGCTAGTAGAAACATTCTTGGGCTATTACGAAAATTTTCCTTTCCTTTATTGTGCATTATAAATGGGCATCTAAGGCTGACAGATACATGTAAAGGCCTCCTGGAAGCTCTGGATCAATTATATAAAATAGGGGCAATGACATAAAGCTTATTACCTGACATTCAAATAATAATATATGGTATGAAGCGAAGCACTTTACATCTATCGTATTTTTAGTGACTTTGAACGAAAATCTTTCCGAACAGCTTCCAGCAACGGGGAATGGGCAGGAGGTAGAGAATAGGTACAGGAAGACGATATTAGAACTCCTGATAGTATAGCAAAAGGGGTGAAGGACTAACAAGCGCATTTCAAAATGCCTTTTCGTCGTGAGTGTATTAACAATCACCATCTATACATGGGCGTCCGGAAGGGGGGCAAGGAGGGGCACTTGCCCTCCCCTGGAAAATCAAAAACGAAGAAAAAATTTGAAGAAAAATAACATCGACATTTTGTTATGATATCGCTAGAAAATTTCCAGAACATGAGCTTTCAAAATAGAAAATGATTAGATGCAACTCACAAGGCCTGGGAAGTGCCATTTTCAGCGATG
This sequence comes from Holothuria leucospilota, assembly GCA_029531755.1. Lineage (NCBI taxonomy): Eukaryota > Metazoa > Echinodermata > Holothuroidea > Aspidochirotida > Holothuriidae > Holothuria > Holothuria leucospilota. The sequence continues at coordinate 41,157 of JAIZAY010000425.1, read as the reverse complement.
TGGGAGGACTTTTGGCCAAAATTTTCTTGGCGTATGGTGGCGCTATGCTTAGATAGTTTGCCTAGACAGGTTTCGCCCTCACCTGGCAAATTTCTGGCTATACCCCTGTAAAAGGCGCCAACTTTTAGCAATTAAGGTCTTTTCTGGAAGTAAAAAGTTTCCCCTGATTTGATCAATTAAAAGTTTTGCCCCTCTCTAAAGTTTTTCCTGCGGACGCCCATGCATCTATATATATATATATATATATATATATATATATATATATATATATATATATATATATATATATATATATATATATATATATATATATATATATATATATATATATATATATATATTATAGTTACTTACTCTTCGACCAACATTTACAGTCGATCTTACCACGTTCGACCTATCTAATTTACCCATTACGGGATTTACACACTTTGTGTGGTAACAAGGAGGGAAAATTGTAGCGTGCGGTATTTGTACCTTGGTTCAAGCCAAAACCACGTTAGTCACGGTGGTGCAGTGGTTGAGGCAGTAGCCCGGACAGCGACCGTCCCGGGTTCAAACCCGCGTGGCTCAATTTTCCTTCTGGTTTCTTCTTTCATTCTTCCCTTGTTCAAAAGGCTATGCCAGTACTTGGGTTGAATTTAATTCAGATCGAATCAGTTACTTACTCTTCGACCTACATTTACAGTCGATCTTACCACGTTCGACCTATCTAATTTAAGCCCCGACAGCCAGGATGTGGTCGAGCGGTTAGTGAGGGAATTTGAAGAAAACCTGTGTTTTATACCATGCAATTGCGGGGCATATATTAAATAAAATTTGCATATGCTAGAGGAAAATAGCACCGCGCTGATTTAATGTTTCTCAAGGAATCTAAACTGTGGAAAAGCGCGAAGCACGAGGGAATTTTTTGGGTTAACCTACACTTAAAAGAATCTGTACTTATTTAAAGCGTATACAGATCAATTGTCTGCGCATTGTCCGGGCAGTTGGTCCCTATCGGGCACAACTTACATTGTACTTCCTTCCTCGAGTCACAAGCCGTACCGCACGACAGACACAAGAGAACCTTAACTAAGATTAGCGAAATAAGATGAAATTCCTGAATCCATCTATTTTACTTATTAACTTGATTTACTCGAAAATATAGTAAGGGTTTGTACTTTATTAGCTATAAGTAACGAAACTGAGGAAGAGTGGGCGAAGCGTACCGAAAATTTTTGGTTTTATAGCAGAAATGAACCTTTTGAAAGCCAAAGTAATAAACCGACCATGGGTGGAGACATTTTTCCCGACAGGGGGAACGGGTCGTGCCAGAGACCCCAAGTTCTGACAGCGCCTATGTCGAGGGAGTGGTGAGAAAGAGATATGAAGGAGCCTAAATATCCCATGCCATCATTGCGGGGTATATTTTGCACAATATCACTTAATGCTTCGAAACCGAGTTACCCACTGATAGTGTTCTTTCGAGTCTGAATCCTGATATTGCAAAGCGCGCGAAAATTTTTGGTAGGCTTCCTCAAAAAAACATATATAATCATTAAAAAAAAACAACAAAAAAACAAAACAAAAAAAAAAAAAAAAACAGAAAATGTAGGGGCTGTAAACCTTATCGGAGATAGCATACATTATGTCAAACCACCTGGCCTACCCGATGAAATAGCCAGTAACTTTGCTCCGTAAGTCGCTCACCAGCTGACCTACCGTACACAAGACAACAACAATTAGGCTTTGTAATATGGGATGAGATTTGCCACCGCTACATAACCTGTGTACTGTGCCTACCTGTTACTTGGAAAGGTTGACAGGACTTAGGCTATCTAGCCATGTGGACTGGAATTGTTGAAGAAACTGTAGGAGTGACTCTTTAGCGCGCGTAGCTGGCCGAAAATTTTGGGTTCTTATTAGAGAAATGTTCTCTTGAGAACAAAAACAGGTGCCGTAGGGCACTTTTTATGGGGCTGGACTTCGCATATACGATGATATGAATGAAGAATACTACTGATACACACAGGCCCTAATCAAAAAGAGCCATGACGCTACTCTTTTACGAAATGTGTGTGTGTGTGTGGGGGGGGGGGGGATTTTATATTGTATCCCCCACCCATCGAAATGTGGGGGGACTTGTCCCCCTCTCCCCCTCAGGATTGACGCCCATGGCACTGGTACGGGTGATAGACTTAGATCTTCCCACTTATGTTAATTTTTGAGCTGAAGCACTGGACAAACATGCAAAATATTGGAGTAACTAGACTAAGAGAGACAGGTCCAAATGTGGATTTATCCCTTTAGGGTGGTTTCGCAGATGTGCGGATGCGATCTTGCTTTCACCGCGTCATGCAGGGGCGTCAATCCGTATTCAGATGTGGGAGGGGGGGGGACGGGGGACATACATGACGTAGCACAAACCAATCCCTTTGGTTTTGAAGAGGGGGCGTCTTGCTATAGGCCCTCCCCCCCCCCCCCCGCCTTATGATGGCTGACGTTGTCCTATTCTAATAAGAATTATCATTTCAAAGTTAACATAACCATCATAGATGATCTGCCAGGTGAAATACACGGAGTCCACGGGATTATACATCAAGATGTTATTTTCACCATGTCCCAAAATATCTGAAACAACGCTTCGCAGCGTGGATCATTGTCGGAGACCATGGACCCGACCAGGCCCGTTGCTAGGGTGATATATTTGGGGGTGTGAAGGTCCCAAATTCCGACCAGCTGGATGTATTTTCCAACTGAGTGGAGGCGTTTAAATTGCACTTTGTTATGCGTTCTGCGTTTTGTATACAGCATTTCGTGACGTCACATCGACAGACAGCTTTTATCGGACTACGCGTGTCCGATAAAAGCTGTTCGTCGGTGTGACGTCACGAAAAAAAAAAAATCAGTTAACATTCCATTTCATAGCCTCTGATGCAAATCATATATTTACACTGGTTGGCAAATTTTGGGCTCTTTCTGACCCGAAATGGAGTAGATTTTAATAAAACTTCACAAAAATCGGATCGGAATCCGATCCGAATTCGTTGTAGTGTGACCGCGGCTTAAGGGTAGCTGGAATCCCCATCCCCTTTGAAAATTTTTTGTTAATTTAAGGCTGCTTAGGTGCAAAACGGTGCTATCTTTGAGATAATTTTGGAGCTGATCGTACATGGCTGGAAAATGTCCATAATGTAGTGAATTCTAATTTTCCGACAGGCTGGATGTTTTTACTAACTGCAGTGGCGGCGTTTAATTGCACCTTTTTATTCACCCTGCGTTTGTATACAGCAGTGGAGATCCTTCCTTTGTCACTATATAAAGGTGTCATCCTGGGAGAGGGGTCTAAGGGAAGGGGGCGTAGCCCTCCCCTTTGAGAAATTTTTGTTAATTTAAGGTTGCTTAGATGCAAAATGGATATCTTTGGGATATTTTTGGAGCTGATGGCAAAGGTGTGAAGGATTAGCAAGGGCGTTTTTAGAATACTTTGTAGTCGTAAGTGTATTAACAATCACCATCTGCAGGCGCGGATCCAGAAATTTTGAGGGAGGCTAAGATGGAAAATCTCATGTGCACCGAAGGTGCACCACGAGCGCAAAGCACGAGTTCCTATGCGTGATGTCCAGGGGCCCCTGCGGGGTCCAGGGGGGCGAAGCCCCCAGAAGCTCTCGCAGTATTTTATTTTGAGAGCACAGAAATCGGCTCCAGTTCTTATGTCAGTGAGATTTTATACCTTTTCATATTGCATGGAAATTGATGTGTATGGCTCAGTATAAGTTACTATATGTACCTGCAGAAGTTCGAGAATCTAAGTTATCTTAAAACTTACACGCCAACATTATGAACCCATGCAGGTAACTTGAAATGATTTTTGCCATAATGAGTGTTTTATTTTCGTTATACGGTATTCAGGTATAGGACGTCAGATGAAATAATTGCCCGTGAAAATTTGAATTTACATTTAAAACCATTGCTACTACAAACGGTGTCAATTCCCTTTATGTGTGTCTATCAATTAGAAGGTAGCTTCGATACTAAGTTTTCAGTTCTCATAAGACGAGGAGGGTGAAGAAATGAATATCAGTTGCTTTACATCCTTATTATACTCTGAAACTTTTAAATCACGTCTATGCACACAAATAATTGGCTTAAGGTAGAACCCCACCGATGAGTAATGCGAATACTTTTTGGTCTTTATTGATAGTAAAAGGAGCAATTCAAGGCTAAAAGTGCGCAGATCAAGCGAAAATCAAGAAATATTGAGAAGACTTTGCAAAAATCGTGAAAGATTTCAAATGATTTTTGGTATAAAGTGATAAAAATAAATCCATCACTCAATAAAAACGTACCTCTCTCAGTAAGCGTAAACAATTGCGCCCGAAGCGCGCCGAAAATTTTCGGTATGGAGCCTCCCGGGAGCTCTGCATTAATTGTACCCTGAAAAGGGGGACAAACAGGACTCTCACAACCTGACATCCATATCGGAGGAGAGATAATATATCACCTTGTCTTTTTAGGTATAGCAAGAAGGATGGTGCACTGGCAAAATTCGTTTCAAAAAAGATTTTCGTCGTTATTGAACGTCGCGGTAAAATGTTTGGAAAATAAGCAGCGGCAATTACGTAATTTCAATCTTTCAAACCATGTGCTAGACTAGATTAGTCAAAGATCCCATAATGATGAGAGCCATACAGAGAAGGAGAACGTACTTTTTAGAAAAATGTTTCCATTGGAATAATTTCTTGCGTCATAGCTTTGTCAATGGTATATGAAATCGGGTGTAAACCCCGTCGTATGCGCGCGAAGCGCGCCGAAATTTTGAATAAAATATTAGTCCATGACAAAACCTGCATTCAGAACCTGCATCGGACACTGTCACTTTCCCACCAACCTATTCTATTCAGAAACGAATCTTCTGACTGAGAATTCTTAAAAAGCACTTTTGATCCTTTGTTCCCCCGTGAGTAGTTACCGAAAGCTATTGATAATAAGGACAACTCTGACACAAGGCTTGACGCTAGCGGAGCGTGCAAAACTTTGGAATTTGTCAAGAATTTCCAAAACTTATGATAGTTTGAGAACAGTTTGTGAAAGAAAATGGTAAGAACAAATAAACCAATCATCAAAACTACATCTCACCCTCCACCCTTCACAGAAATCTGTAGCTTATAAAATGACTTTGGGACCATTTTAAAAAATTTTCAAGATTCGATGGGGGAGGGGGACACACGTCAACCATTGCCCACTGTGCCGACGCCACTGTCTGTAGCTTAAAAGCCTTTGAGTTCATTTTAAAACTTTTCAGACAGTTTCGAAATCGAAGAGGGTATGCACGCCGCTACTTTGCCCTCAACAGTTGGTGCCACTGTGCACAATAGCACGTCACCTGGCAGCTTGTCTTTTATATTCACTCTGCAAGTTCTTTGGCGAAATCTTTGCCTCTCAATCCCTCTAGATTACAAAAACTTTCACTCTTTAACACAAAATTGTCACTAATTTCAGTGCAGCTAGCAGGGCCCATACTGCATATGTCACGATGTTTACTTATCTAGATCTTAAGTCAAGGATCATTACTCAGCTATTCACCTGTTTTCGAACATAGTAGCCTGGTAGCTCTCCTTTCGTTGCCAACCACTGTGAAAGATATGTAAAGAGATAATCCAGCTATAGCTCCACCCAACCCCTACGTTCTTATAGACACTTATATTAAGTTTTTGCTCTTAAGTTTTCTTTCTCCTTTTCTTTTTTTTTCTTTTTCTTCCTTTTTTTCTCCTTTCGTTTTTTTTCCGTGGCGAGGGGACGGGCCCCCAGGTCCCCCCCTGGATTCGCGCTGCACCATCTATACCGATAATGGCTTCGGCGAAGCGCTCGGTAAAATTTTTTAAAAAATGTTTAATGGCAACAACGTACTTTCAACCTTCCACAAGGGTGGGGGGCATGCAGTAGGTTGTGTGACCGCTGGCCTGGGGAGGGGTTTAAGGGGAGTGGTGCCCCTCCCCTTTGAAATTTTTTGAAAAATTAGATGTCCTTACCTGCAATCTGGTGCCACATATGTTACCTTTTGAAGTAGAATTTGTGTTAAAAAATTTACGTATTTAAAGGAACTAAAAAAATAGGTATCAGTGAGGGGGGCGTGGCCCAGTCGGGTGTCCCCATCCCTTTTGAAAATTTTGAAAAATTCGGTGTCCTTACATGCAATCTGGTGCCAATCTGGTGTAGTAAATTTGTGTTAAAAAATTTACGTATTTTTAGAAACTTAAAAAAAATCGGAATCAGTGAGGGTGGGCATGGTCGAATGGCCCTCCCCACTAATTGAATGATCCCATATTGATGCGAGGCCCCTACAGATGTTTGGAGATGTATGTCTGTTTTCGGAAAGTGTTGTGATCAGAAAAGTTCCATGTATAATTACCTTCTTAATGGTCATGAGAAGGAGTGCAAACCGTGACGCATGCGCGCGAAGCGCGCCGAAATTTTGCCATTAAATAAGATTTCCCTGACGAAATCTACATTCAGAATCCGCATCGAGGCACTTAACAATTGCCCAACAAACCTACATGTCATTCAAAAAGCCAGTCAAATAGAGCCACGACACTACTCTTTCACGCAAATGTGTGTGTGTGGGGGGGGGGACATTTGATATTGTGTCCCCCACCCATCGAAATGTGGGGGGACGTGTCCCCCCGTCCCCCCAGGATTGACGCCCATGGCGTCATGTGCTATTTGAGAACAGCACACAGCTTGGTCTTTATGGAAAAGGTATCGCATAGTTCGATTTCTTAAAGGGAAAATGCAATCAAGTGGAGAATGAAATGCTGCACCTGTCAGGGTGACATCGGACAATAACCAGCTAAAGTTTACTTGAAAGACGTTACGGTAACAAGGGAAACAAGCAAAGAGAGCTACAGTGTGCAGGCAGAAAATTTGTAGGCCGTGGTGACATCGAATTTGCTAATCAGAATGCTATGAAGAATAAAACAGTGGACTTGTACTCTCTCTAATATAGTCACAACATGAAGGCATGGCATAAAGAGCAATACAACATCTCTCGTAGCTTAAAATGGATAGCTCAGTGCTTATTCAACATTTCATTTCAAATGAAGATATGTTTAATTTAAAGTTTAGATGGGACATGCAAATAGGTTCTATGGAATGAAACTTTTAAAACTTACTTGACATAACTTTCACCATCGACATTTTGATTTGTAATGAAGCCTCCATAAGAAACGAAGAAGTTAAGCCGATATTGAAATGATTTCCAAAAAGGTCGAGCCCGTAACAATGTTAGCTCTATAAACAAGTGCTGACCCCTCCTTCCGACTTCATACTGCCTCTCTGCACCCAGGAAATATTTGCCGCAGTTCCATTACGATCCAACAGTAAAATCAAAGGGGGTGGGGAAGGAGTTGGAAAAGGTTGCTGGCAAAAAGTTTGTAGTCTCTAAAGAGACGTCATGTCTTCCATCAAACTTTTCACCGAAAGAAGACTATAGTCATTGGAGTAGCGAGTTGCAATGTTAATTATCGTAGTCGAGTTCGATTCATCTAGCTTTGGTTAAAGCGCCCTGACTTTAAAAAAGAAGATGTGTGAGAACAGGCCTAACACCTCCCTGTTGAGATCTGCAGTAATCGGTATGCTCTGATACAAGCGCTTTATGGCAGTGCGGCTTTTGCTGCCTATCTCAATGCCAAGACAAACAAAGGATGCTTCCAATACTCAGGTATGTCAACTCACGGGGTAATGCGAATAAACAATACTCTTCGGAATTCAAGAAAAAAGTTTCTGCTTGATTCATTCTAACTGAACGCAAAACAATGGTGAATACCCTGAGGAAGTGGTGGTCAGGGGTTCTGAGACGATACAACACGGCCAGATACGCAGACATGGATGATAAATACACGTGAGAGAAGGGGGCACTATAGGCTATGTTGGGTCCATCATTAACATAAATAGACGGTTTGTTTTGAGTAACCGGCACAATTTACATTTCTGTATCAACGATGAAACTGAATACTTAAAAGTTTCCTTTCCTTTGGGAAATACCAGTAATCTTGCACAATTCAATTGTGTAAAGTGATGGCTGTAGGCCATCATGCTTTCTTCTACAGCAGCGTAGCCAGGGGGTGGCCTGGGCATGCCAACCTCTTTTAAGTGACAAAAAAAGAAAAGAAAAAACAACAGAAGCAAAAAGAGAAATGTATGACAATAATATTTAGCCAATCCAATCAAACGAAATGACCTTCCATTTGCACTGTGTAAATGACAGGTCCAGTGACTTGCATTGTACTCTGTGGTAAATATCGAAATATATAACCTAACATACGTTAACACATTTGGCAACACCAGTCAAAAATCCTGGCTAAGCCATTGGGGCTCTATAAATTAACTGAAGTAACCAAATGTTTTCACAGTCAGTGGTTTATGAAATATAATAATCAATTCAGAATTACACGTTTATAGAATTGAGATCACATTTTGTGACCTCTCCTATCTCGCTCGTAATAGTTTTCTTGTCAATAAGTTTGATAACCAGAAAGCCAAAATGCTTAGTGATTCCTTAGTACAATGGTTTGTCGTTGACACAATATCATGGTGAAGTTACTGTTCTATATAGAAAGTTAAAGCTCTATGGGCATAGATCAAACAGATTCATCTCATTTCTAAATTACCATAAATTAGCTTCTTGCTTCTAATTTTGGACATAACATGCTAGGTGTAAGATCTAAACATGTTTCATATTCTACTAATTGTACTAACAAGGTTTGCATAACAAGATTTGTTTTTTGTCTTTGAACTTTGAACTTCTAAAAGATAAAGAAATGCTGTAATACACTCATTGTGGGGCGCCCACATGCCAAGTGTGATTCATATAGGATTTCCTCCCTGGGATATCGAGTTAACAAGGTTTTAGTGAGACCGTCGGTGACCTCAAATGCATTTTGACCTCCACCAAATATTGTAACTAAAAGACATATGCTTAACATAGAGTACCCAACTGCAAAGTATGAGATTCATACAAATTTTCCTTCTTGATCTAGATATCACATTAAAAAGATTTCTGCAGTTTGACCTACGATGACATCAAATGAACTTTACACTCCACAAAACCAACAGCCATTATCTTCTCAATACGGAGCTTTTGTATGCCAAAAATGAGGTGTTACGTATCTTAATTGAGATGTTGGGTATATAGGCAGTTATCAAGGTTCACTGATTGACCTCTGGTGACCCCAAATCACTTTTGCCCTTCACCAAAATCTTGAGCTTATTTCTACTTAATTTGGGGCCCTCACAACCTAAGTATGAGATTTATTGAAGTTTCCCTTCTTGACGTAATGCTTTTACACAGTTTTCACAGTTTTGACCTCTGATGACGACCCTGACTGACCTTTGACCTTCACCAAAGTCAACAGGGATCATCTTCTTAATATGCGCCTTCCATATTCCAATTATGAAATTCATTGAAGTTTCCCGTCTGGAGATATCGTGTTTGCAAGCATTTTTTCATGGCTTTTATAGTTTGACCTCTGGTGACCCCAGGTAACCTTTGACCTCCGCCAAAACAATAGGGATGATCTACGGAATACGGGGTATCCACGAGTCAAGTTTGAGATCCCTTAAGTTTACGCATCTTAAGGTTAAATGTTTAGAAGCAATTTTAAAGGTTTTTTGCAGTTAGAACTCTAGTGACCCCAGATGACCTTCGCAGACATCAAAAACAATAGGGATCATCTTCTCAACATGGCGTATCTAAATGCAAAGAATGATGATCCCTCAAGCTTGCCCACCATCAGATACCGTGTTTACGAGCAGTTTTCAAGGTTTTTACTATTTGACCTCTGGTAATCCCAAATGACCTTTGACGTTCTCCAAAGTCAAAAGGGATAATCTGCTTAATATGCGCTATCACATGCCAACTATGAAATTCATTGAAGTTTCCCGTCTGGAGATACCGTGTTGACAAACTTTTTCATGGCTTTTTTTTTATTTGACCTCTGGTGACCCCAGATGTCCTTTGGCCTACACCAAAAAGCAATAGGGATCATCTTCTCAATACGGTGTATTCAAATGTCAAGTATGAGATCCCTCACAGTAACCTTTTTAAGATAAAAGCGTCACATACATACACACCCACACAAAACGCCATAACCATCGCATAGATTCATATTGCCTTCGGCAAAAAATAAAAATATAGTACATCAAGCAAAAAATAAAAATATAGTACATCAGTCTTTCAAGAATTGTAGTTGTAACATCATCGTCCCGTGGGGGTAGGGGGCGGCGCGTCTTTTAGGAAATTTGCGCCCCTAGAAAATCCAAAATAAGTTACTATCGCCTTAATACATTTAAGCCTAACTTGCCGTCCCCACAAAATTTCGCCCCTTGGAGCTATATCCCCATCTCTTTCTCTTCTGTACTTCAGTCTGACTAGTTTGTGACGTAAATTTCACACCTGTAGAAGCAGCGAACAGGACACAGGAAATTGCATGAACACAATACTTCATACACCACAATAGTACTCATTCTTATTGTTCCGTGTAATAAACATTGAATTGTATATTGCTACATTGAATTGTACATTGACTAAATTGTGTCGAGCTAAAGGAACGTTCTTTACGCTTTTGACATTAGAAATAATCCTTTTCACAAATATAGTAAAAAGGTTTGTCGCAAGTATTATCGTTCCAAGACACATCGCCAGTGCTCCATTTTCGGATCTCTACACAGTTCTCATCACCTCCGTTGTTGTCCGGTTGACCCCCTTTCCAGTTCGTGTAACTGGCTGACACATTAAAGAATTTCCACACGTCTGTAAATACAGAAATACATAAGTCGGTCATTAATGGCTTTAAGTTTAGGAGTTCAATGAAATCGATGAAAAGTAAAATGTGAAAGTTACTGACGGTGGGATTGGTCCCACTTTTCAGCGCATAATATTTAGAGAAGGATTATATAGGCTTAGTGACGTTTTGACATGATTGACAAGGAATGTTGGGACTGTTTATACACTGTTATTAGCGACGATTTTCGGTAACCCTTTGGGTCAGTACGGTCGCAAGGTATCTAAGTTTGGGGTAGGGAGGGGCCGACTTAATCATTCATCTCGTGGATTTTCAGGCTTTTAAGGTGGTTTTGGACGTTTTAAGAGACAAACTCTGCAAACACAAAATCATTTCGGGTAGGTCGCTGGGAGAGGAGGGAGAGGGGAGCTGCAGCACTTACCCTCTGTTCCTACGGCCCTGTAAGATGATCGAGCTAGGTAGGTTTGGTAACACTTGAGAATCACTATAGACACAATCATCATTAAACTATTTATCAAATTTCGTTTCATTCATCAGGGCTTTAAACTGAACTAAACTAAAGACGATCATTTTCAGTTTAAATGTCAGGGTGTAGGCCTAAGTGGAAATGTATGGCATCTAACGTCGGTTCCGCGAACAGCTTGTCAATTTTGGAGAGAGAATTTTTGTTTGGGGGCAACTGATGAACCCATCATAGGAGGCCGCTGTTGAAAACGTAACTTTGAAGAAAAGATTACGGAGGCATAACCTAAGTTTGGGGTGGTGATATTGTGTCTCAATGTCCTCGTGGCTGCTCCTTATGTCTAGACTTTATCATTTGATTCGGTAGTGACCTAAATAGTAAGTTATAGAATGATGTTGTTATATATACGTACAATAACTGTGGCGATATACAGCAGGTTGTGCGCACGGGGCGGGGGTGGGGCGTACCCTGCTCCCGAAGGATTTGAACGCGAAGGCCAACTCAATTTACCGTGATAAAAACAAAGTGAAGTTTAGGAGACAGGAATAAAGGGGAAAATGGGGTGTGAAATGTCAATAATCAGGCGCGGGTCCAGACATTTCGAAAAGGGGGGGGGGCTAGTATTCTCCTAGGTTAACATTATGCTTATTTTTGCGTATTTATTTTTTTATTTATTTATTTTTTTGCGTATTTGTTATTGTTGATGTGGCGAAAAGGGGGGGGGGGCTGAGACCGGAAAAGCCCCCCCCTTGATCCGCGCCATAATGGATAACGGTTACAACACAAAAGGACGTCGAAGTATTCCCAGCACGCTTTGAAATAGTTGCGTACTTATCATCTGCTGTATAAAGAAAATTTTAGAGCATTATTTCACCTAAGACCCATGGAAACTATTTCATCATACATCCTTCCTGCCCACAAGCTTTTCTTCATCACACCGACTAATCGAACCAGTTTGAAAAAGTACGGTCTAATGAATTTTTGTGGTCTGCTTAGTGTTTGGGGCGCATACAGTGCACTCTGATGATATCGTTGTGTGTAATTCCATATGCTCACAGTTTTAAATTACCCAGAGTTTATCACAATCGTGAACAGTTAACCATTGTAGTAAATACTTACTAGATCTCTAAAAACTTGTGTAAAGTGATTTTGTACCTTCACTATCCTTGTCAGTTAATCCTATCCACCATCCTTGGTCCCGTTCACTTATGATATCCACCACACGTGTAACTTCCTTGTCTTCTAGCTCGTTTTCGATGAAAACGAGATGAGCGCCCTCACCCATCATCACACTACATGCGTTTGCAGCTTCCTCCCAAGTCAACTTAGACGCATTAATAAACTCGTAGGAGCTATTACCCCAGTGATGCAACTGCTTAGTGTCTTTCGGTTGTAAGAGAAAAACAAAAGATGTTGATGAATAAAAACTGGCAAAAATAGAGGTATGTTTTAATTAAAATTACGAATATTGTAAAGAAAGAACCAGCGCTATTCACGTGACCATTGACGATAGGGTTGTCTACGGGCCATGCTGTCAATAAACATATTGCATAGGGCCCAATAAAAATATGACTAGCTTTTCACTGTGGTGGATATAAGAGGTAAAGGGACTATATATACATATATACATATATACATATACATATATATACATATATACATATATACATATATATATATACATATATATATACATATATATACATATATATATATACATATATATATATATATATATATATATAACCGCTATAACATTCCGAACAGGTTGAGGAGAATTTATATAGGATTCAAATCTTTGTTCATTGTTCGATTGCTATCTGTCACCTGTCTGTCACTTTTCGACATCGTGTTTAAATGCGTGGTATTTCGCTATTTCTTCATAGAATTGACTGAAATTTGGCTGACGTGTAGATGAGAAAAATGTCTTAATGATGCAACCATTTTTGATAAATATAAACGTTATTTGACCTCGGGTGAGGGTTTCGTTTGAAAACATAAATTTTCCTTCTCTTCCTTCAATTGTGCACTAAATGCGCTGAAACGTTTCATATAGATACCTTGAATAGTACTGAACTAAAGTTAAATTTCGTATTTGTTATTATTTTATTTGATGACCCAAAAGAGCATTTTTGAAAAAAAAAATTACGAATATTGTACATGTTTAAATGCACAGAACATCGAGAATCCCAGTTGTTATCATTTGAGAGACTGCGTACAACGAAACGAGGTGCAAAAGTATACTGAACATATATAAATGTACAGGAAGTCTCGTGCTTAATCGCGTGGAAGTGTTTACGCAAAGTGTAATGTATCGATTTTTGAATACCGTACGTGAGTTGCCCCGCAAAGCAGACTATGCTTGCTCAGCTCTTCGCTTCCCAAACCGGGGATTGACATGAATAATATAACGTACAGCCTGCTATGGAGGCGTTACGTGAACATGTGCCTAACACGCCTTATCTCTTTCAGGCGTTTTAATGATAGAATAGCTAAACTGGTTGTATGGTTAGGCCTACTCGAAAAGAAATGCCGGACGTTTGAAAGTTTTGCAAGTTCTTGCAAATAAGTGGCCTTGTGCGAAACAGTGGTATTAGCTAGGCCTACACATTTTTGTGTTGAGGTAGAAGCAAGTATTCAACTTAGCCTGATGTCTGGATGGTTTTAGGAGTTTGGCTTAAAGTTTAAAGAGAATATATGCAGTCGCCTCAAGTTTCAAGTTATTTGTAAACATTACCTTAATCTTTCAAATCATCTTGTATCTCCTTTACAAACATTTTTCTTAACATTTCTGGACAAAAAATATTTAGTATGAAAGGCAAACAAATGACTTATCCTTCCTTAATAGCAAATTAGTTTATATTGTTACATGAAGGAAAGAAGCTACTCGTGAACTGGGATCCGGCGCGGGGTTCACTACTTCACGTTAAGGTGAATGTTGTTTAGGAAATGCCGTAAGAGGAAGAGGAACCCATCCCCTTACTTTAAAAAGAAAGAACACAGCACGTTGATTCAACATACAATGCTTCATATGGTTTAAGATTGACGGTTGTGCTAACATTCCAAAAACAATTTTCGCTTTGAAAAGGAAAACGTGCTTTTTGAAGGCGTGTGCCATATGTCAGTCTCGGAGGCAGGAACTGTGCAGTTCAGGCTTCTAGCTAAGCGGGCCAAGGGGGCGAATCCCTCTTTGAAATTTTTTCGCCCCCTAGCAAGTTTTCAAGTTGCCATTGGCTTAATGGCATTTGTACACATTTGGCCCCCTTAAAAATTTGTTAGCCCCTGGAAGCCATTTCGCCCCCTTCAGTACCTTGTCAGGCTACGAGCCTGGTGCAGTCACATGGGCGTCGACACTGCAAGAATCGCCTTAGTCTTATTCTCCGTTGCCGAAAGCCCCACCAAGTAGGAAAGGGGAAGCCATGGGGAATGATATTTCAATAGCCTTAGACTTAGTATACGTGTGCATATTTTCCCAACGCTTTCTACAAACTGTAGTTACCCTACGGCCTGTTGCGACACATTCACTGGTCCTAAAAGAGATCGACGATTTATACCGGGTAGATCCCAATCATAAAAATGTTATGCAGTAAAATAATTTTGTAGGGGAAAACGGGACTAAAGAGTACTCAGAATTAGGCGTGTAAAGAATTTAATTTAGAAATTATCCCTTTATATTGAGCAATTGAGCAGTTTTGGTTTTTCCAAATCATAGAGGCAACCCGCATTTGAACTTTTGTCCCTGGACAAATTCAAGGAATATCCTTGGGGCAAAATATTGCTTTTAAGAACTTTAACCATCTGTAAAAGTTCTTTATCGGAAGTTACTATCTAAGTCAAATTATGGAAAACAAATGAGGTCTACACAGCAACACACTCATAAACAATCATTGTTTGTATACTAACATTTGTGCAGTATATGAAGTTAACTTTGTGTACCAGATTTAGTCTTTCAGAGACTCTTTAGGAGTTCAGTACATATTTCATTGCATTTATATTTATCTCTTTGTTTTCTAACATACGTATGAACAACATGAGTTACAGACCCAACCGAAAAATTGACTGCAGACTTTTAGGTCAACAGGAAAGGCTGAGCTTCGGCAACATTGTTGCGCTTGTCTTAACGTGAAATAGGAGGTCGTATAGGAGGTGCCCGTAACATTCATAAGACATTACCATAACGCTCAAAGCTCGGAGTGACTTGCAACAACAACATATTTTACGTTTCGCGACGTTTTCCATTTAAGATGGTAAAGTTAATAACAAATATTGTAAGTTGGAAAATGAGGGTTTTGCTTTATACGAAGGGTCATAACTGTTTTGCATACAACAGTATGAAATGTGAAGGAAATTTGCAGTAGTGCGTATGCTACAAAGCGTTTCCTCCCGTTCTAGACTCCGGTAGCAGAAAATTTATATGCAGAAATGTAAAGTCCTTTCAGAGGCAAACCCTTCCCTACTGTTGAACATAACCTTTTCCGACTTTGCACAAATGATTAAAATGGCAAGTTTAGCTAGCCATTGATGTAAGGTTAAGGTGTCTTCTTGAAAACTACCAAACTTTTTTCAATACCGACATCAAGGTATTTGCGTTACCCTGCAGTAGTTGCGTTATTGCAATAGTTGTCCGGGTGCATATAGGGGATTACGGAGAATGGCTTAAACAAGAGGAAACAGATCCTCCCCGTCCTCCTTTCCCATTTTTGGGAAGATTTCTTCCAACCATTGAAAGTTTTCCTCGGATTTCGTGGGTATTCGTATTTAAGACACTGTTTTGACGACAATGGTTTTTAAAGAAAATTGCAATTTTTATTGTACAAAGTTCGTACGTAATCCTGTATTTGCAAATAGTTTCGAATGGATAATTGTCATTAAGGTTCGTATGCAAACGTGCAAAACACGACGATGACCAGTGACCAACATACGAAAGCACACTTGCGAAAGCATCCTTCAAAACACCAGATCCTCAACACACATCTAACCCTCAAGATTTATCCGTATAACCTTTCTTATCATATCAACAGACAGAAAATTTAAGTATAGTATTTTGAAACAACCCGATGTGAACCTTTTAGCACTATGTAATTAAGGATTATTTATAAAATACATCTTTCATACAATTTTGTACTTACACCATGTCATCTGGCTTCTCATCAGGTGCTACCAGAAACGAAGGGGGGGGGGAGGATGATAGCTCACCAACAAATAAAAACATGCTAACAATTCTTTTTTGGATCGCATTTGCACCTTAAACAGGGTAAAGGAGACGTTGTTAGGGGAATAACAATGAGAGATCATGTAAAATCTTATGTCATTATGGACCCATTCTCTCAACCTGTTAATTGCACCTTCTTCTTTCTCACTCTGCCTCTTGCCACCCTTTCGTCTGATGTTACTCAAGAATTTGTGTCGTGTTTGGTGTACAATGAGGGGCATTTGGAGGTCAGACTAATTATTTTTGTGCTAACCTGTCCATCTTATAACTTCTCCACCCGTCTGTGGCTCCGTTCCGTAGATACCAAAGGATCGAATTTTTTTTCGTACAGCTTATCGCTATGAAAAAAACCAACGTCTGCATAGCCTGCGGAGCGGACGAAGCTTTTTCGTACAGCTTACAGCTACGTACAGCTACGGGTCTGTGGGGGCGGTAGTCCCCGTGGAGGCAGCCAAAGTGGCGTAGCCACACGGAGCTGCTACGCAGGCTATGGATACCACGACTTTAGGGGAGCTTTCGTTGATCGTGGGGAGCCGCTGAGCCGTCGTTACGCATTTTTGGCACATTTTGGGGGAGAATTTCTCGTCCTCTGATTTGAAGGGGAAATCGCCATATTCGACAGGATACTAATTTTGAGCAATTTCATGAGTTGTGTGTGCAATAATGCACGTTTCCCAATCAGGGTACCTTAAGTATTGAATTCTGAGTTCGGTTTTACGGCATTTATGTTTCATCCTTGTCGTACTCCCCTACTCCACGTCCCCTCACCAAACCCTGGACAACGTTCTTAATTATATAAACTTATACTGCCACCCAGACAATTTACAACAAACACTGACATATTCTGTGGGGGTATGGGTGGGGAGGGAAGAATGGCCTGATGGTTCACCCAGCTATTTTTTTCTGAGTAAGCATCACATTAAGCTCACATAGCTGCAATTGATGAGAGTAATAATACCGTCAAGTTCAAAACTACACGAAAATATTTAAAGAAGGGTAATGTTGAAACTTGTTTAAATAACATCTTTTAGTCGATTACCCAATTATAAGTTAAGTCATTCATATAGGCCATTACTCAAATGTTAATTCATGATCTTGGAAAAGGAATCTTTTCTTTCTATGCATTTCGGAAGAGAGGGTTGGTGCAGCCAAGTCATTGAACAAGGTAAATACTGCCCCAATGAATAACGAAGACAAACAAAGACAGCAATTTGAGTGATACTAAAGGATAAACTTCAAGACCGTGCGCAATCAAACATTTAAGTTGATGGAATAAACTTTAAAGGCTGCCATCTTTCAGGGAGATGGAGCTCCCTGCACCAAAATATGTTCTGTGAAATGACAAACGAGTTTCATTTTTTCAACCGTTTCAGTTGCATATACTTTACCGATCTTAGACGTTAGGTCCCTTTTAAAGCTGACCTCGGTAATAACATTACACTATCCCTTATTGCATTTAGTGCTTCAAAATGGTCAGCGTGACTTCAAGGACAAATTATTTGACTGTAACCATGAGTTCATCGACCTCTATAAGGCACCATACTATACCTTTGCCGGGTTCAGTCGATGACCCATGAGTAGTTTCTTCACCGCCACTTGTTGTAGATTCATCAGACAACTCGGAGATGGACAATGGTGGTTCCTGAGATGTCGTCATTGCCTCCTTCGAGGCAAGGTTTTCTGATGGGTACAAATAGATTCAAACTAATAGTTTTTGCACGCTGGGCAGAAACTTGTAAGCTCTTATACTTAAAAGGAAATGCAGCCACTTCAGTCGAAACTGGTACCCCGGTATCCTAATTCAGGAATGAATACATTTAATCATGTCACAATCTTTTTGTTACTCACACAATCTTTTTGTTACTTATTTGCTGAATTCAAGCAAAATAACCCCTTGGTCTACCTTAAATATTAAATATTTTATTCAGGATTATAATGAAAAATACTTCTACGAGAAATGAGAGAAGATAAGAAATATTTAGCTGTTGTTTGAAAAAACCTGGGGCGACTGTTCATTTCCTTTTAAGAACTGGATAATATGAAAACATCAAATTTGCTGCTTTATTCGTGTAATTGCAAGATATTAAGTGTCGGGCCGAAAAGGTTGACATAAGGTTCGGGGTTTTGTGACAGAATCAGGGGTTCGTAATTAAATTTTAAGAAGGCAACGGGATGATTTTGACTTTTAAACTACTAATAAGTAGAACCAGGGAAGTAATACCGACGTAGTACTTTCACTCCATAGGAGGAGGACAACTTGAATAGGGTTATGTCACGGTACCTAACCCCAGCCAACAGAGCACGTCACACCAGGGAGGGAAGTGCTATCTATATAAATTACCAAATAGGAACCCTAGTCAAATCAACCAGCCATCCATTTGCCAGAGAACCGTTTCCGTGTTCCAGTCTGTCAGAAATTGCCATCACTTCATTCGTCCGTCATCAGTGATACTTATCCTTGACCCTTCTTGTCCGTGAAAAAACCGCTATCATAGACAACAATAAAGTAAAACATGATTCATTCGTTCTTTGTCCATATCGGCTTCAGTGGGGAATCACTCTACGAACGAAACTTTTTTCTTAGAACGAGAAAGACTTCGACCTTGTTCTGAACCACGCCAAAGCGAAAGTAGGCAATCAAATTCTAATCCACCATGCAGTGTTGTAACGAGTCACTCATTTTTGCAGTCGAGTCAAGTCATTTACTACTTTCAATGCGACTCGAGTCTAGTCAGTGATTCGAGTCACTGTATTAGTTCTATGAGGAAAATGATGATACAATTGCTCGAGTCATCTCCATTCTGAAAACTAGCGACTCGAGTCATGACTCGTTACAACACTGCCACCATGTGGATAGAAATGTCATATTATCCACCAATATCACAGAATATCACGGGATCATCGCCCTACGTCTTCTTTCTGGGGTCTTTCTTAGTCTTCTGATGAATATGTACCAGGTGGGAAAAGAAAATGACTGATTATCTTACTTGCGACATAGTTTCAGCCATACCGACATTTTGATGAAAACAGAGAGGTAGAAATTGTATTCAC
Organism: Holothuria leucospilota; assembly: GCA_029531755.1. NCBI lineage: Eukaryota > Metazoa > Echinodermata > Holothuroidea > Aspidochirotida > Holothuriidae > Holothuria > Holothuria leucospilota. The sequence continues at coordinate 21,650 of JAIZAY010000425.1, read as the reverse complement.
TTATTATTTAAACATGACCTGTTTTGCGTACGTATGGATCTTCATATTACGGATACGTGGGTTTATACGTGGATGAAGAAGCAGACACAAATGACAGGTCACGTATTAATGTATGGCTACCTTTTTAATTAAAAATATTGAATCATCCATTTATCTTTTTCATGTCCCTACTGTTTAACTCAGTTGGTAACCACTTTGTCAGGGTTATTTTCCTCTTTGACATTCTGAAAAGAACCCATCTGGCATTCTTTCAATAGTTGGACCCTGACTTTGACATGCAGACGAACACATGACATCAGTTACACACCAAATACGGATTAGGACGCGGACCTTGATTCTAAATAACGGACAAAGTGACAAAAGGATGCCTAGCTTTATACGGATAACACCTCTTTGGTCATAGCAATTGTTGTATCTCTAGAACACCACATTTTACCTGTAACGGGCTCAGTCGCTACACCCTGACGTGTTACTCCACGTTCTGTTTCTTCAACAACAACACTTGTTGTAAATTTATCAGATGAGGTGGACAATGATGGTTCTTCAAATGACGTCATATCCTTCTCCGAGGCATGGTTTTCTGATGAAGTTTTTTCTGATCCAAACCAAAGTATTACTCAAGTTAGAGAGATCATTTTGATTCGAAAGCTTATGACTTTAAAGACACCGCACTAATACTGTAGACGTTGCAAAGTGCCGTTATGAAAAAAAAAATCGGAGAGGGCAAGTACCTAGTACGTCGCAAAATTGTGAAAATTCACTGCCGCAAAATTTAGGTATATAATATTACAACTATAATGTTTTGTCACAAATTTGCCACTGTCTATTTTTCTGTGAGTGCGCCTATTATGGCTGTACCCAATACACATAGCATGTCCAGTTTAAACTGATCTGTGTGTACAAGCTTTCTACTTACTTCAGACTCTACGGACTAAAGCGAAGGACAAAAAGGTCAGGTATGGTGTAGGACCATTACGAGGTGTATTACTGGATGTATACAAGTAGACGGTGAACAAACTTTAGGTAAGGGTATATGCTGTGTACGTAATGGATCTCCATTTGTGGACTGAACATTCCCCATGAGGCAAATGAAATATATTAAAATGAAATTTGTGCTTCACTTATTCTGTCTGTGTATGTCACGTTATCACAAAACATTTTAACAGCAAGCCCCGATGAGAACTGAGAAGATCAAGAAATTCCATTTCAATGGTCTTGCCCTAGAAAGGTCGCTTCGAACAGATTCTATAGGAATTATCAAAGTTTGGGAAAAGTAAGCCTTTAGCATTGCTTAGTTTCTATGGGAAGGATTCTGGTGTGGGACCAGTTTTTAGGCCTAACAAGGTGCAGGAGCAATGAAGGATTGAGGTCGAATATATCGTGTTTGAAAGGTTTGAACAGTTTGATCTTCCAACTTCACCAAACTATGTGGTTACTTTTACTCATTTAAAGTGGCGTATCCAAACAGTAAGGGAATTATCGGTTATAGCTTTGTAGAGATACCGCATTTACAAGGATGCGTTCCACCAACGTATACTAATTCATGCACACATACACTTATACTTATATCGGTGTGTAGGTTTTCTTTTTTTTTTTATAGAAGCCAAAAAGAGAAGAAATGAACCAGCATATCATGGGACGGTAGAAGGTTCCACTAATGCTGCAGTAGTAACGACGAATGGCTTAAAGAGAGCGGCGAAGAGATGATTCCATCATGATGTGTAACAGGGATGCCAGAGGCGTCCCTAAGGTTGGATGAAAAGGGGGAAGGGGTGGAAACGCTGGGTATTTTCAAGACAAAGCAGAGTCACATTGCCGAAATATCTGTCTCAAAGATCGCAACACTACAACTTTCATAGTATGATGATCTTTGCAGAAAACAGTGAACAACAAAGGACTTTTTAGTAACATTTCTTTCATTCGTCTGCTAGAGTATTAGTCCATTTAGTCGTACAAGACGCGCTCAAAAACAGGAGTTTAAGACAGTATTCGACGTGGAGTTCATGGGCCCCTCTGAGGGCCTTAGGGCTCGCCTAAGGCCCCGTTTTAATGTTTCTTTGTGGGGAGAAATCCCCCGAAGCTCTGGGGGTATGTACAAAATTGTGAACACTAGAATAAGACATTTAGCCTAACTAGGCCTATCTACAAATGAGACTGACTGTTACGAACTAAACAATTTTATTCTTTCAAAGTAACCTTGTTCGGACTAACGGGTAAGAGATAAATGCGGGCCAAGCACAACACTTTTATATGTGCATTTTATAAATGTTTGCTTCCGTTTTACATAGCACTGAACTATCTATAAAAACATTGAATACGCACTAAACAGAGCTTAAAATCCAGTTTGTCTAATGTGTCATTAAATCGGACTAATGGTTGGTGGCTTGTATACTTATGCAGAGGATCTGAGAAGGTAGACCCATATTGAAAAACCGTTGTGATTACACAGGTTTTGCAAAACCCCAGTTAAACCTGATATACTTGAAGTAATACTGGACAATTCACTTGCCGAAAAATAGCTTTTCAAATGTATTTTAGCAACGTTTTTCTTCATAATGCAATGCAAAAGTATATTAAAATTAATTTCGATCATTGATAGTTATGCGTACTACTCCAAATATTTTGGGAGGGGCAGGGGGTAAAATGATGTATTCCTCCTTTTCGCCTGGGGAGACATAGCCCCTCTGCCTCTGTGATTTATGCCCCTAATAATACACAAAACACATGTAGCATAAATGTTCCACGTTACAACGCCAATGTTCTTTTTTGCCTGCTGCGTCCACACACGTTGAGAAAATTTGGTAAGCCTTGAAGTCATACTCAGTACGTTTTAAGTAGTTGAAGCACGATTATATGTTCAGTTTCGAGCAAATCACCTCTGTGAGCTGTAATACTCACTGGGAGAGAGAAAGGATCCCCCTCCTCCCCAATAACTTTACCAAGGTGGTTTCCTGCACCAAGTTGTGCACGGAAATCATATAAGGTTTTGATCTTGCCCCTCACTCCAATTTAAAGAGCTCTAGGATTTCTTCCATTAGGGCTGGAAATGAGAATCTTGCTTTCATTTTAAATAAAATTGTAAGACATTACGAAAAAACAATTTTAAATCAGAATTTGAGGCCAACAATTTATGACCATGTAGAAATGCTAAAGAGGGTGCTTTGAAAATTAATTGTTTACTCAAGTTAGTGAATATCCCACATGGTTGGTGACGAAAGGGACGGAGTGTCCCTTGAAAATTTCCCGGGTGAGGCGACTTCATACCGAACACAGAAAGGGGCGAAAGGAAGAATAAGGAAAAGGGGAAAGAAAGACACGACGGAGTTTAGAGAAAGAAAGGTAAAAAGAGAGAGTAGAAGACCCGTACAGACTACACAGAACTGATTCAGACAGGTATGTTTTCGTAACTCTTCATTTTGTAGATCATATGCATATAAGAGATCAAGGGCGACGAGGTAAAGGGGAATTTAATTCACAGTAAAAGAGATAGGAAAGCTTTAGCTCATCATGCTACCTGGGACCCTGCTTCTCGTCGTAGGCTACAGAAATTCGCATTAGTACAGTATGTATAAGGCATACGACATCCTTGGTTCCAGGCCCAGAATTCATTTTTAGGCAATGAAAAATGATCGCGCAAGGTAAAAATTACATGTCCTCTTTAATATATCTTCTGTTTACTGTCATAACATCACCCGGCATGCAGGCTATATGGCAATCAGAGGGCGGGACATATTTTGGGTGACACGCAGGTTAGCTGACCCGTATGGAACCCACTGATTTGTGCACCCAAAATATTGGTGAAGCCAAGGTAGCCGGGTACCTACTTATCTATATTACAAGGGCCCACATGATAACAGCCTGGATACACCTACATATACGTAGGCTAAAGATCTTCAGTATTACACTTTATACCGTGCCACAACATATCTTATTAAATGGCCAGTTATAACCTTTTTTCTCCTGCTGAAATTTTTAATGGAATGTACCCTTTCTTCATGAATCTGAGCTTTTAAAGCATGAAATCTTTAGGTGTTAAATGCCAAGGCGCAACCAAAATCTTAGGAATGTGTCATGTCCCATATATACGAGGGAGGTAACCAAACATTTCGACCAAACATTCTTTGCAGTACCGGTATCACCCACAAAATTTGACGTATTTATACCCAAAATGGTAAAATTAGATCCCGCACAGTGACACCTAAAATGGGTGTTTATACGCCAGTAAATATGGTTAGTGTAACACAAATGTGTGAACATTTAAACAAGTATCACACATTTGTGACACTGGGTAAATGTACGCTACATATCGATAATATTACTATATGTTTGTGATACTTTGTGAAAAGGTACACTTGGCGTGGGTAAAATTGACCATTTTTGCTGAAGTATAAATATCCACTTGGGGTGTCGCCGTGCAGGATTTACATTCGTCATTTTGAGGGTAGATAAACCCTTTAAAGAGTATAAGTTACGGCTACATGCCAACTAACTGTTGCTCCTCTCACCTTTAACCCCTACCCCAATATATAAGATAGCACTCTTGCGTGGGTGAAAGCCGGAAGGAAGGGTCCACACAGAGTGCCAGTTATCTATGGTAACGCCACTAGGTTCTCCTTTTAAACGGAGGACTGCCCCCTCAGGATTTCGCCCAGACAAAGTCCTTGATCCCTTGGTGTATTCGTAGGTTATTTTTGTCGTTTCCTAATTCTCTTAATTCGAATTTTCAAGCCGGTTTCTTATTTCACTGTTCCCAGCCACAAAAGTTTACTCTGAACCACCTCCTCTACGAACCGCCCGACATGATTATGAGTTGTGGGTGTAATTATCTAAAATCATTTTTCTTGCTACGTGCCCCTCTAATTTACAAAGGTGAATACTAAATCACATCCCCTATTTAGTAAGCATAGGTTTACCTGCGTAGCACTTCTCACTTCAACTAAGCCGATGTGTGTGACAAAAGTGGGCAAAATGTGTGTGACAAAAGTCGTTTCCTGTCCAATTGTGACAAATATGGGCGATTGTTGTGACAAAAGTCGTGACCTCCGTTGTGACAAAAGTGGGCGATGATTGTGACAAAAGTGGTATTTGTGACAAAAGTGGGCAAAAATTTTGACAAAAGTGGTTGGTGAGACAAAAGTGGTATTTGTGACAAAACTAGTTGCTACACTCGACTTCAATTCGACATTACGTTTTAGTCGCGAACATTTAGGGTAAATGAAACTTGTTGTCACTCGTAGCAGAGGGAGCAGAGGGGTCGGGGTTGGGTACGTGGGGAGCATGGTCGGGTCCTGGCAGTGTAAAGCTGTCATCGACCGAACTGCCATTCTACACTTATGTATTGCAATAAAGATGGGTTTGCGATATCAGGCGACGGTTGCAGATTAGTGAACATGGTGGTCCCATGTGTGACTGAATAGGAGATAGATCCAAATAGACAGTACGCTGCATCCGAAGGCGACTCAACTAGCCACGACTTATGCCCGACGAACAGTCAAATTATGTAGAAAAGGCTGCAATTTCATAGCCTGCGTGAAATGCTGTGAAGCTAGTTCATGGTTATCATGCATGCAATATGATACTTTTATTCTTTATTTATTGGCAAACAGGGGTCATCCTTTTTGGTAAATTTTATAACTCCGACACAGTTCATCCTAAGAATATCATTTAAATACTGAAAATAGATCAAAGAAAGTTCTTTGCAATAATATTAATTTTCGGGGGGGGGGGGTCACCTAGATAAATTTTTAATTGGTCAAAAAGCTTGGAAATTGCTTTCCGAAAAGTGTAGCTGTGAGTGTTCTTTATTTGTGATTATAGTTCCAGCGAGATCAAATAAATCCCGGCCAAAAAATAAATAAAATAAATAAATAAAGAAAGGAATAAATAAATGAATAAATAAATAAATAAATGAATGAATGAATGAATGAATGAATGAATGAATGAATGAATGAATGAATAAATGAATAAATAAATAAATAAATAAATAAATAAATAAATAAATAAATAAATAAATAAATAAATAAATAAATAAATAAATAAATAAATAAATAAATAAAATACAAAATAAAATGAAAACTAATAATTTCCCAATCCAGTATCATTGTCCAAAGCAATAGTTACCACCCAACAGTACTAACTTATTTTCAGGAAACGATTGTGATCATGAAATTTCTCCCAATTTCTGTAGCACAGAGAGAAAAATCTTTCAATATTTTTGACAAAACAATTGAATTGTAAAGGAAATTGACCCTTTTCTCTACAGACAGCCCCTTCAATAATGCGGGGGGGGGGGGGGTAGGAGTACCCACACCCGTGTAGTGACCTCTCGAGGGGTATTCAAACTTTATTGTACGAAGCCTCTACCATTTGTTAGACTGCCGTGATCTGCAGCAGGGCTTGAACAGCAATTGGATTGTCACGGTCAGTATACAGAAAAAATTTTGCGAGAAATTACCTTCCAACACGTCTTAAGAGCTTTAAAGAACGTTCTTACCCATCACAGCGTTGTTCGAAAGAAATGTCTGCAATTGGTCAGCATTCGAAGAAAAAAATGCCCTCGGAAAAACTATGTAATCCATTTCTTTTTTGATTTGACCACATTGACCTAGAGGTAGAGAAAAGGAATAATAGAAAGTAAAAGTTTCTCTCTTTGAAGAATTATTTTCAGCTTTGATGTCTTTAACTTGCTTACCTTAGCTCCATGTGCCTGCAAACAAATAAAAGAATGAATGAATATATATATATATATATATATATATATATATATATATATATATATATATATATATATATATATATATATATATATATAAAGATCGCACACTTTGCCGTTCTGTACGTCTAAAAACGAAATAACATAATGTCTCACCAAGCAGCGACTATTTACCTTTATAGGCAAGCGAAAAGACCAGTAATAACCCTGCCAGGAGGCAATTGATTTTCGGTTTGGTCCTTGCCATACCTTAATGTGCAGACTAGGCAAACCAGCCAGTGCCACTAATATCAGTCTGTGATGCCAGCGACCCTTCCCTAAGAAAGACGGACCACTTGCTGCATCTGGCTGCTTTACCTTTGCTTTCCAAACGACTTTTAAAGAATGCTCGTCGATAACACGTCCCAATTTCAACGAAGGTATTACATGCCTTATTAAAAGGGACATTGAAACGAAGCGGTTGAAAACGGCAATTGTGTTGTGTAACTGTCATGTAAAATCCATTTTATTAATTCCTGAACAAGGGATTTTGCAAAGCCAAATAGCCTATTCAATTGTTTGTTTTTCATCGATCTATCTGAACAATAAAGAAATAAATGAAAAGTAAAGAAACGGTTACAAGTCGTAACAGTGTCATGTACATCATTCATTTCCATGGCTAAATGAAAAACAGTTATTCATTTTTGACTGCGCTTTCTGTTCACATTGTACCGTCGTAAGAAAGATATAATTGCTTTCCCTGGGTACTTTCAACATTAAGAGTGGAACACATCGTTATCGATTGGTATTAATCTTTCCTACCGGCGTCCAATAGTCAGAGGTAATAACCCCTGCTTGAGCACGTTTTCAATTCGTGTTTGTGCTACAATATTAATCACGAAATGGATACTAGGCAGGATGAAGCATGGAACTGATTACATGACGGTACTTCATTATTAAGAAAATATGAACATAAGGTTGCACGGCTCGGTATGAGTAGAATAAGTGTTAAAAACATAGTCAAATGTGAGTGGCTCGTGGCTATTCTTCTTCACCCTCGTGTTTGAAAAACGAACAACTGGAACTTAACTGCTAAAGGTTTCGCTAACCCACCCATTTATACGTCTCATACTAGCCCTTGTTAGGGCTATTCGGCCTTTTGTTGTATATAACATACAATACAATCTAAATTATTCCCGTCTATCTGAACTCCCTCTTCTCTACCCGTTCTCTGATATGCGTCCGCCTCTGATCTGTGGCCTCCTCTGATCTGCGTCCCCCTCTCATCTGTCGGCCTCATACCGTGGCGTGTGAAAGAGAATGATAGTAACAGTAACCTGTTGCAACCCCCTTAGAATTTGCGATACTGGTGAGCCGACTCAACAGGGTCTAGTCTCATACATGAGAGAAAATAATCCCTTGATAGGTTTGATAGCAAATTTCAAAAATCCCAGCCAAGACAAGATTCTCTTCTCAAGGTAAATATATGCTCATCAAATTATTAAAATGTAGCTAAGAGAAGTAGCGTGACCCAAATCTTTCATAGTTGGCCGCAATGAAGATGGGGTTGATTATCTCCAATGGAAGATGCGAGGAGCATTAAAACGAGGTGATGGAGGGTAATATATGACACACACTAATGGATGACTGAGTATTCACTCTCGTTTTATTAAGGGTCTGTGGACATATAAATATTAACACTGTCTATTTGATATAAAATGCATTCAAAATGTCAAAAATAGTCACAAGTACCATCAAAAACCCTCAAACATTGACAATTTTACAAAGAAACGGTCTTGCTTGTTTTGCACTGACTTGATGGCTGAGTTACATATGCAAATTTGTGACGTGGAAAGAGGCACTGATAAGATATCTCTCTCATCGCTCCGTGAGGAGGATGGGACATTGTAGTCCCTTTGCCAGTTCCCAGGTTACAGGGTCTAACGCATGGGGGTACCCCGGGGTGACCGGAAGCCCTTGACTACGGAGGGATGAAATGCGTCCGTTTGGTTGTGTGTATGCGCGAGGATGTGTGTTTGTAACGCTTAGCTTGTAAAGATGATATCTCAAGATAGGAATGATGGATGCTTTTCATACTTCGTATGGATTAGTTACATAAAGAGAAAGAATCCATTTTCGGTGGAGGTCAGAGGTCATGCGCGGTCACAAGAGGTAGGAAGCATGGATATTTTTCCCGTTGGTACGTAGATGCGTAATAGTCAGAAAATGAACGCTATTGCTTTTAGTAGATGTCAAAGGTGATGTCAGGTCACTGGAATTAAAACTACGACAACCTTGGAAATTGCCTGTGAACACGATATTTCAAGAATCGAATGATAAACACTTTTCATGCTTGGTATATGGATTTTTCATGTTGAGAGAAAGTACCCTAATGTTTTGGTGGAGGTCAGAAGTCATGTGAGATCAAAAGAGGTCAAACATTAAAAACGTAAACACGTTATCTCAAGGTAGGAAGCATGGTTACTTTCCATACTTGGCATGTGGATGTGTTATAGTCAGATGAGGAACTCCATTGTTTTAGATAGAGTTCAACGGTTATCTGAAGTCACCGGAGGTGAAACAATGACAATTTGGGAAATGGCTAGTAAACGTAACAGCTCAGGATGCGAATGATGGATTTCTTTCATAGTTGGTATAGGTTTATCATATTTAGAGGAAGAATCATATCGCTTTGGGAGGAGGTGAGATGTCACTAGTGTTCAAAAACTGAAATCTTTGTAAATTTTACATCTCAAGACAGGAAACATAGTTATAGTTTTCATAATTAGTATGTGTATGCATCAGTATGCATCACTAGATGAACCCTATTGTGTTTGCTAGACGTCAAAGATTATCTATGGCCATTGGAGATTAGGTGGTGGAACCTAGTAAACTACTTAGAAACATGATATCTTAAGAGGGGTAACATTGATGGAGCTCGTACTTAGCATGAAGGTGCTTCCATATTGAGAAAACAAACTTTACTGTTTTTTGTTCGATGTTTTTTGGGTCTCTAGAGGTCAAATGATGTAAACCACATAAATATGGTATCTCATGAAGGGTAACCTTCTCTCACCTATCAGGGTGTAACTGTACCATCAAAACCAGTTACACAGCTGATAAAGTTGGTTGCACTTTTGGTCTGAAACACAATTATTATGACCACACTGAACCCAATAAAGTCAGTCCTGCAAGGCTCTCTGATGGCTTCTCATCAATTATTGTGTCAATTTGGGCTTGTTTCTTTATTCGGGAGTAGTTTCAGGTTTTAATTTTGCCTGCAGTGGAAAGACGCTAGCGATACTCTCCTTAAGGAGCACATGGTGCTCAAAGTGTGTCAATAGCAAGGAATCACTAAGCCTTTTGGCCCAACTACTGTAGAATCAAGTTCATCCTACATTAATCATTCAAAATTTTTCCCGAAAGTAATAATGTTCTGACAAAAACTTTCATTTTCATTTGTAATATTTTTCACTTCATTCATTGGCGTATGACCGAATTATAACCGAATTTCCTGTAGGTATCGCAATGATTTCTCAAGCTTAGTTCAGCTTTGAAAATTCGCCTGTCTTGCCAGTAATAATTTTCTCACGTCATGTAACTAGCCGTACAGTCTCTGCTTATGTCATTTAGGGACCTATTGCTTGTGAAAAAAAAAAACAATAAACTAACAGGAAAGTGCTGCCTTTTGCTTCCGAGATTCGTATGACTGCTGGAGCAGCTTTCCATTCAGCGACTCGTTTTGCTACGGGGGTCGGTAACGCAATGATGAGAAATGCATGAAAATAATTTTGAAAATTTGTGTAACGAGTAACACACATTCCAATAAAATGTGGCATTCGTAATGTATTGAAAGTAAGGTGATTTAAGATACGTTGTAATGAATTTTGATGTAAAATGTCAAAAATATGAAAACTGGATATGTTAACTAACTGCATACTCCAAACAGCCATTATACCGCACTAAATACATTCATGTGTGATAACAAACCCCTTGGTGTTGAAGTCTTTCGTGTGACTTTTTTGAAGTTAATATTTCGGGTTTTCTTAATTTTTGCTTTATTTTGAGGCGACCAGAGACCGGTTTGTAAGGAAATCCTCTAGCCTGGGATCTTGGCGTGGAATAAAGGATTAGAAAGGGGAGGCTCAAAACAATGTTAAATTAGGAATCAAACATTTATGTAAAACCTTTCTGCCCTCACATTCTAAACTGTCTAAATGCTAAATACACGTGTCAAATTCCGAAACGTTCTGTGTTAAGTAAGAAAGAACTTGCGATCTGGACTGACGTCACTCATCTGGCTGTCCCATAGAATTAAAAGTAAGGGAGAATGATGTCGCTCTAACTACTCACACACCGAGCGAATGAAGCCAACAACATTTTGATGACATCACGCTTTGTCGGGCAAAAGACTCTCGTCGGGAACTTTTTACATACATAATGTACGAAGGGTGCGAAATTTTGTTCGTTTGATATCTAAAACTAGATGGTGGAGAAACAGGAGGAAATGGAACTGATTGGTACTTTGAGGTATTCTGATTGTTTTACAGCATCATTTACGTTCGAACATTGGACTCTGTGCGAATAAATTGTCTGAAACATTACTCCAGTTTTGTAACGAATGCCTATACCTTTCTATTAGTACCAGTTAAACTACGCGAACTATGATTACAGGCACGGTATGAAGGCCTACACTACATAGCCCAAGCAAGACCTAAACTAGGATTTAGACCTGCCTTTTTCTCTGGCAGGGAGGAGGGTAAAAATTTACTAGCTAAATCAGCAATACTTATTTGATAATCATGCAAGAAAGCTTTGCCAAAGGATATCGGATATGCTGTAGGCCTATAGTCCCTTACTCAAAATCCATATATGGCCCAGATATGGGATTTCATATCTGGCCCATATCTGGGCCAGATATGGAATTCATATCTGGCTTGTACAAGAATTGGGCAGATATAACTTGATATAATATAAAGGCCATATATAGCCCAGGTAAAGTTTCACTTTTATATGGCCCAGATATGCCCCATATATGGCTACTCCATTTCTGGCCCATATATGGAAAATCCATATATGCCACATATAAAGAGATTTATATCTGGCCCATATCTGTGCCATATATGACCCATACAAAACTTTATATGGCTCACTCTTTATATGGCCCATATCTGGCCCATATATGGAAATTTATATCTGGCCCATATCTGCAGCAGATACAGAATTTATATCAGATCGGATAAAAGCCATATAAGGCCAGATAAAGTTCTATCTGGATCAAGCCTTTATATGGCACAGATCTGCCCTAGTTATGAATCTTAGTTAGAACTTATAGTCCACACTCCTCATGGAGACTTTGAACACCAGAAAACAATGTTTAAGTGCTCCATGAATTAGAATTTAATGTAAGTATTAGGTTGAATTGACTTAAGTACATAAATTCAACTTATTTCATAACAGTGAACAGAAAAATGCCTTGAAATTTCCTATTTTATGTAATCACAGTGATATGGGCTTTTTATTTTAAACTTAATTACGTATTTGACTCTAAATTTTCTTTACTGCGTGGTGAATATTTTACTTTCAACTTCCTAAATCATGAAAAATGTAGGTTTAGATACAAGCTCCGCCCAAATATGCAAATTATTTGCCTAAGTTCACTTAGTACACTGCGGTATTAACAGAAGTGTAGCCACTAAATAACTGCAATGTCTGGGAAGGTGATGCTGTATCCAAAACATGTCTTAGTTTGTAACAAGCATAATCCAAGGATCAAATCAAATAAATAATAAAACAAACTAACAAAATGCTCATTTGCATATCTAGCATATCAAGTTATATCTGGCTTTATATGGCCATATCAAACTTTATATACATATCTGGATCACGGTTATATATCAAGTTATATCTGGCTTTATATGGCCATATCAAACTTAATACGCATATCTGGGTTATGATTTAATCAAGTTATATCTGGCTTTATATGGCCATATCAAACTTTATATACATATCTGGATCACGATTATATCAAGTTATATCTGACTTTATATGGCAATATCAAACTTTATATACATATCTGGATCACGGTTATATCAAGTTATATCTGGCTTTATATGGCCATATCAAACTTAATATGCATATCTGGGTTATGTTTTAATCAAGTTATATCTGGCTTTATATGGCCATATCAAACTTTATATACATATCTGGATCACCATTTTATCAAGTTATATCTGGCTTTATATGGCCATATCAAACTTTATATACATATCTGGATCACGATTATATCAAGTTATATCTGGCTTTATATGGCAATATCAAACTTTATATACACATCTGGATCATGATTATATCAAGTTATATCTGGCTTTATATGGCCACATCAAACTTTATATACATATCTGGATCACGGTTTTATCAAGTTATATCTGGCTTTATATGGCCATATCAAACTTTATATACATATCAGGATCACGATTATATCAAGTTATATCTGGCTTTATATGGCCATATCAAACTTAATATGCATATCTGGGTTATGTTTTAATCAAGTTATATTTGGCTTTATATGGCCATATCAAACTTTATATACATATCTGGATCACCATTTTATCAAGTTATATCTGGCTTTATATGGCCATATCAAACTTTATATGCATATTTGGATCACAGTTTTATCAAGTTATATCTGGCTTTATATGGCCATATCAAACTTTATATACATATCTGGATCACGATTATATCAAGTTATATCTGGCTTTATATGGCCATATCAAACTTTATGTACATATCTGGATCACGATTATATCAAGTTATATCTGGCTTTATATGGCCATATCAAACTTTATATGCATATCTGGGTTGTGTTTTAATCAAGTTATATATGGCTTTATATGGCCATATAAAGTCTTTAACCAACCAGATATTTCCAGATATAAAGCCAGATATGGATTTTGAGTAAGGGGTGCCAGGACCTAACCACACTAAGTTAACATTAGGCATTTCCTTGCCTCCATTCTACACCGAAAATTTTCTTTTTGTGGCTGCATTATCACGATAATATCAATTTAAGAATTACCTGGTAGGAGCTCCGTCTCGCTGGTACCGATTGGAACGGTCGCACATCGAACACGAATTGACCATTTTTCCACAAGTTTCTCAAGCCTGAGTGTTTCCTGCCATTGGATTTGTGTTACGCGCCGTTTCCAGTCAAGACTTTATGCCCGACGACGCATGACGTCATCAAACTATCCGCGGCCTCAATATTCATTTCTTGACGTCATTCTCCCTTACTTTTAATTCTATGGGCTGTCCGTACAGCCATAAAGCTACGACACGTGATGTAAACGTGTCGCTGCTTTTGACCAGTTATTAGCAAAGGAACTACATGTTTTCAAAGTCATTAATATAAAACAAAAACATAAGAAAAGTTAAGAGATATCTTCACTGGTTTCCAGTCCGGCATCGTATTGACTTCAAAATAATGCTACTCACATGGAAAGCGCTACATAGCAAAGCACCGGTTTATCTTGGAGAACTCCTCAAACCATATTCCACAGGTCGCAATTTAAAGTCTGCAGGAAAATGTCTTCTAGCCATCCAAAGAACTTCCACAACTGCTGGCGATAAGGCCTTTTCTGTAGCTGCTCCTATACTATGGAACTGTTCCATTAAACATTCGCTGTTGTACTTCTTGACCTACCTTTAAAGATAGTCTTAAAACTTACTTGTTCTTTATTGCTTAAGATTAATCTTTACTTCACTGGTGGTTTTGTTTTGTTATTATTTCATGTTCTTATTGATGATCCACTACGTTCCTTCTGTGCCTCAGAGTATGTTTACATAGATAGATGGCCCTTTATTCCTTATTTCTAGGAAAACTTTACAAGTTGTATACACCCGTACGTATGGAGACATTCAAATCATCTGAATTTTTGCCGTAATTAGCGGAAGCGCCCTCACCATGTCCGTGTCTTAACTGATAAAAACACCTGTCAGCAATGTATGGCATCAGCAGCGTTCACCCTTACTTCAATTTTATGGTTAAAACGCATTTAACTGTTAAATATATATAAAGTTCTACTGCTAAACATGTTTAAAGTTTAAACGTGTTTTCAAAGTCAATGGGAGAAAAAAAGTGTGAAGTTTGATAAACTCGTTTTGACAGCTTAATGGATGGCTAGTATAAGGCAAGAACTGTCAGTAACGATCAGCTGCTTTTGATGACGAGAGAAACTACTGTAGCCAAGAAGCAGCTTTTGCACAAACATAGGTTACATGGACACAATTTTTCACCAAATTACAAGACAGTACTCACCGAGATACAGCTCACATTTGGTGTTTGTATGTACGGTTGTTTCTTGGGCTCAATGTATGTAGAATGAACATGTTGAACGCGCGTGGAGCGCGTGGAAATATTGGGTTGTATTTTTCGGTTAAGTCTTAACAGCCCCCCCCCCGGGCCCCCATCAACATGGGCTCCTACGCCCATGACCATTAAGTATTAATCATATGCAGCCCTTGTTCAACCAATGAGTGAAGTTTAAACCAACTTGATTGTCAGGCTTTCAACTCCTCTTACAAACAACTGTTGTTATCAAGGTTTCAGTTGTATAGATACATGTTATATTTTCAAGAGAGGTTGGTCTATCAAGGGCTTGGACGAGCATCGCATACTACAAGTTCTTAAGCCCATAATAACCCACAAATTTTTCACGTTTTTGCAATAATATGCAATAGTAATGACAATAATCAATGGCTTAGCCAGGATTTCTCTCTTGGGGTGGGGGCATGCATGATCGACTGCCTGGGGGGTCTAAGGGAAGGGGTGTATCCCCAGTTTGAAAATTTTTGAGAAATTGGGTGTCCTTACATGCAATCTGGTGCCACATATGGTACCTTTTGAAGTAAAATTTGTATTAAAAAAATTACGTATTTAGGTACTTAAAAAAATCGGCATCAGTACTGGGGAGAGGACATGGCCCAATGGCCATAATAATCATAATGTAAGTTTAACCATTAAAAAACACTGGTGAATTAATACCGAATGCATCGGTGCTAGTGCATTCAAATCAGAATTTATGTTACCAAGGAAATCTTTTAAACTGTTGATTACCTTTAGCTATATCATTGCATTATTTTTCTTTCAGTAGGTGTCCGAAAAATTCTCAGCATGTTGCTTGAATTTTCACAAAAATATTTGGTTGGGGTGCAGCCCCCAACCTTCCTCCTCTTGCGCCTTTGCTAAAGGTAAAAAGTGTCTGGTAACGAATTTGTTATAAATGATTTCAATCATTAATTACCCTATTATTGCCATTTTTGTGTGTTAGATGTTCAGAATCTCTTAGTTTTTTCATTTTCTCTTTTGAAGTTCTCTGTAGAATGGAAATAATTTTGCTAATGTTATTTTTATTGGCTCTAATACCTCTTCGGAGGATGAAAAGAGAATAAACTGAAACTGAAATTAAAACTTTCATTCTTTTGTCTGATACTTACAATTTACCCTTCTTTGCAAAGTCATTTATGTCCAGTGGTATCCTACCAAACGAATGAAATAGAATAGAACAGTCGTTAAGTGTGTAGGAAGTTACGGTCAGCCTTATAAGTGATACTGATTAAAATTTAAAACTACTGCTTATAGATTCTGACGCAAGAGATGCTGGCATTAGGAGTAGTACTAATGCCATATGCAAATGAGCAACAAGGATACAATGTTTTACTTTGAAACTGGATTTTTATACGTTCCAGCATTCTTTTGCAAACTGCCAAAGGCCATGCTTGACATATTGTAAGGAAACAATACAATAGTTGGTAATGAAATACAAAATTCGACTAATTTTGGAAAAAAAAAATGCCACCGAAACGACTGAAAATGCTTACGTAATGGGCAAGATTCCCCGATTCACTTGAGATGTAGCAGACATTGTAACACACGTGAATTCGTAAGACAAGTGTCGAATTCCTCGTCTTTCTGTGTTGATACGAGCAGGGAGTCTCTGGCAACTCCCTGATACGAGTTTAATTGAGGCAAAAAAGTTTATAGTTTAAACATATTTTAAAAATGACTGTCAGAAAGATGAACCACTGATAGAGACAGTTTCTACACTGTAGACTTGAACCCAAAGCTCTCTCGGCGCTATACGGTGTCCTCAATTCCCCAAATCAATTGCCCAAAACGATGTTCTAGCTTGAAAAAAGTAGTCGGTATTGGCGTTCCCCCGTTTGCAGTATCGACATCTCATCTTTGATAGAATTACTAGCCTAGCTAAGGGCCTGGACCAGGTTCGTAGTAAAGTAGAGCCAGGGGCGGCTTGACCAAAAACTTTTCGCTCCCTACCATTTTGTGGGAACAACAATTACTACCGTATTGCTTTAAAACAGCTGAACATATCTCTCTTCGGACAAAATATATGTCTCAGCCCAGAAACTATCTCCTCCCCCTCTTCAGCACCATGTCCTGATGCAAGCCTGGGCTTGGCTACTTTCATTGGACCGTTACAGAGTAAACCCGACCTCTAAACCTATTTTGACCCAAACAGATTTAAAGGGTTTGCCCAAACAATTGTTAGTCGGCAACATCAATCTTTCCTGTGGATCAGAAGTTTGTGCTCATATCTTCCTGGCTTCTTAAAATCTGAGGAAAAAATTGTGTGATTAGCTGCGCATGCCAGTCACATATCATCCATGGAGAAATTGATGGTAGATGTAAGAGTCGTGTGGGGTTCGTACAGCGTATGTGTCAGATAACTTTCGCTTGTAGCAATTTAACACAAAATTTGGTTACAGGAAAATTTTATCGTTGCGACATTTGCAGACGAAATCGTTGGACATAAGCAAAACAGCATTTCGCTAGCTGTGTAAGAGTTGGGTTGAAGGTGCATCTCATCACGTCTCTGATAGATGTTGTGAGTTAAAATGTACTAAATAAATCATTGAATTCGATCAGAACTAGATAAACTACTGAACTGAAATACAAACGAACTCAATATATATATATATATATATATATATATATATATATATATATATATATATACTTGGAGTATATATATATATATATATATATATATATATATATATATAATATATATATATATATATATATATATATATATATATATATCAGAATGCACCATTGGCAGAATTTTCGCTCTGTATCAGCAATAGAATACTTTATGAACTAACCAACAACCAACCTACACTAGAACAGGTCAAGTTCGGTACACCGCTTGACTTGCAAACACGAAATTTTAGATGGCAGTATACCAGTTAATTAACTTGTACTTCTTACAACATCCTGCACTAAGATCCTATGAGTACAGAGTGTGGCCACCGTACGTACAAACTTTGGCGTCGCTATTATGACTGCGTTTCAGTGTCCTCCGTGTAAAGTTTGGACTTTCTCATGTGGTTCAGTACCAGCAGATTATGCAAGAAACGAGAAAGTATCCAAAAAGCTCCCCCAAGTCACGACATTTGACATTTGTACCATTTATGGTTGTATTTTGTCTGAAATGCTGCAGATTCATTATTAAATTACTCAAACGAGCAAATATTGGCCATATTGGTTATTCTAGCTTGTTCGAACGGTGACGACTTTTTGGTCTCGTGATTCTTTATCTATGTATATGAGGTGTTAGTTATTTATGCGTGAATGGTTTGTTGTCTGTGGGAAGTAAAAAATTTATAGTTTAATATGGAAAATTTCAAAGAATTAAATAGCTACTTCCAAAATAAACCCCTTAGGGGCATCCCAGAACTACAGCTGTCCTAGGAATACAGGCTAAACAATTAAAGCATAAGATATCACCTATTTGTTGGGTCCTCTCTGCACGTCATAAATTAAGTAGCTCATGTTTTTTCATTATATAAGTGAAAAACAATAATTGTCTTGTAAAATGGTCAATATTTTTGACGGATTTTACTGAGAATTGCAGCTATTTTAAACCTTTTTAATGCTTTTTTACCAAATAGACGGCATCCTTTGATTGCTGCTACGATATTAAAGTCTTGTGTTGTTCTCATCTTTGAACTGTTGGGTACTGCCCATGCCTAGCTCCCCGAACCTTTGTTATAGAGCTTATGCACGTGACGTCAGTGCGGTTTGCTGGATGGAACTGATCATGCGCAGTAAGTGTGTTACCGATACGCGCGCACGATAGCACCAAGTAACAATTGTTGCACAAAGTGCGCCTGGATGGAAAACAGAGAAACGCGCGACACACTGACGTCGGTGCATAACCTCCATAGGTGTCCGTTCCTCAGGCTAAGGAGTTGAATCCTACACACACTCTCTAAAGAAGGTCTGTAACATTCTCCTTAGTTCTATACCCGTGTTTCTTCTAACTGTACTTCCCCATGTGCATCTCCCCCTCCCCCAGTTCACTGAATCACGACTTCACTGGTGTAATATACCATTCCCTTTGTGCAACATGTAAAAAGTGATCAGCAAAGCCCCCTGGAAAAATTTTCGCCTCCTAGAGTACCAAAAATTACCTTTGTCTTAATGCATTTTAGAATATCTCGCCCCTGAATATATTTTGGCTCCCAATGGAAGTTATCTCACCCTTCCTTTGGTACCTTGTCCGTGAGGCTATTGTAACTATACGTTCTCTCTGAATGTATTACACTTAAACATGCAAATCAGCAATATGAATACAAATGTGGACTAAATAAGGGGATGGAAAAGACCTACTGATATGGTGATTTCAGTGGTAGGGTAAGCGTACCGTCAAGTTCCAACGTTGCTTTCCTGCTAGGAGAAGATATGAGATTACGCGAATCTTGATATAAAATGGGAGAGAGATCGTTTATGTCCCTGTAGGCAGCAGGAATTGTTCAGCAAACTTTTAGCAATTCAAAAATCGGACCTAACTTTCAGAACACTCGGAAACGAAAGGAAGATAGCTGGAACATCGAGGCGTCAGGACGTACATTTAGTATACAAGATGATACCCCCTGTATTAAATCAAGTGGATCATTCCTGATTTGAGTATATGACCAAACCTATTTACATGTTTCAGCCACACCTCTTTGCGGTATACGCTTTATCACCCTCACCCCGGTTAAGTGTGAAACCAAATAATCTGGACCATGTCAAATCAAGAAAGTTCTTAAAACTTCATGGGTGCATATTGCTAGATTCCTTGTAAATCTTAATTGCTAAAGTGAACACGCTTTTTAAGCATTATTTAGAGATCTCTTCGACAATTGGACCGTAAACGACCTATATCACATTTGCATTATTCCTTTTCAGTTACTTGGTCCATTATCTTAATACAGAGAGAAGATTAACATAGTAAACGGCATTGAATAAGAAACTCACCTTACAGGACGCGCAGGCCCGTAGTCAAGGGGAGGGGGGGGGGGGGGGCAAGGGGGACAAGCCCCCTTGGAGAATTTTCGCCCCACTAGAAGATAAAAATTTAGCATTGCCGTAAGGCATTTTAGTATGTTTCGCCCTTTCTGGAAATTTTTCGCCCCTAGAAGTTTTTTCGCCCCCTTTCAGCACCTTGTCTGGCTACGGGCCTGAGGACGCGTCGGTTTTTTCTTTATTCTGCGGCGTTGATACTCCTCGGTATATACGGAACTCACAACAAGTGAACTTGTACTGTACATTGAGCACACAGCTCTACAAAACAGTTCTCTAGAGCACTTAGCTCATATCGAAAACACTTTTAAACGTTTTTGAAGAGCGCACAGCTCCTATTTGAAACTCAAAAACATTCGTTGGTGCATTCACCTACGAGCTTTTTAAGTACATAGAAACAGGCACTGAGAAACAAAAGAACCCAACCGGCCCGGAGCAAAACGCAACCGACAACCACCCACAGAATCACCAACAATCTCTAACCATCCACACCTAGCAAAGGAAACGAAAGAGTCTTTGCAAACGAACAACAAGGAAGTACGTCCAAACTTGAGTTGTCATGGGGCACAAGCATTGCCCAAGCCCTACGACCTTACAGTCCTCACGACAGCTTGGTACATAACTCAGTTGCAACTGACAACCCCACGTTTGCTCCTTAAATTCTAATCCGTATTTTCTTGGAACGCAATAATAACAAATCCATTACTAATCTCTAAACAAAGAGCGTGAGAGAGCATTCAGACCTTTGCCCGTATAACATCCACGCAAAAGGAAGGGACAAGCTGTACAACCTTCCTGACAATGTAACACGTGACCCCCTGATCCGTCACTTCACCTCTGAGCAATAGGATTGCAGTTCTGGAGGATGCATGTCAATGCAGTATATGCTTCGAATTTGAAACCGGCTGGGGGTCACGTGATGTACGCCTGCTTACTCAAGTCCATTCCGCTGTTACAGAAACCCTACGTACCAGGTATTACCAAAGTTGTATTCTAGTCATTTTTTCTCAAGTCAAGTCAAGTCTCAAGTCATTTTCCTTCAACTCAAGTCGCAAGTCATTTTCCTTCAAGTCTAGTAGAGTCACAAGTCAATTCTTTCAAGTCAAGTCAAGTCACCATCCATAATATTTAAACCAAAAAAAAAATAATAAACCTATAAACCAGATAACAGGTCCTATATATAGTCTTAATACGGAGACCGGGTTTTTGGTCTTGATACTTTTTTATCAAGAGAAGTCGAAGGATGGTTCTCTTTCTTTTTGGAAGATTTAAGAAATATTTTATGTCCATACGGAAGAAACTCCAATCAACTTTTCAGGGCAATCACTCATCACTTAAGCTTAAAGCACTTACTGTATAGGCTGAGCAGCTTGCAATACCGTAAATAAGAAATGACATGTTCTTTTGCAAATGGGATCGTTTTACTCTAAGAAGGATATTCCCCAAGCATGACGCCGCTCAACATTTTGTAGTTTTATGGGTAACCTAGCTGCATACGTGTGAATCGTTTTCATGTGGTTATGAGTATTCTCTAAATGTGTGTAAAAAGGCCATTTGACTGATGAATGATCATTGCTGGATTCCCTATTT